>CAJNOL010002392.1:0-39658 GCA_905250125.1 Rotaria sordida | reverse complement strand
TGGTGCTTATAACTCTGCGAGGAAACATCATGGAGAGCTGGGCGACCGCTCATTTTGCTCAGAATGTTTTGCTCTTTCAGATGACTATATTTAAAACATTTTTGTCAAAGCTCTCAAAAACTCGATTTTTACGTGAAACGGTTTTCTGGAAAACTCTCTTCACTAAGTTTCTTTAAAAATTCTGGCTCATACTGTATTCGATAGAGATTTTCAAGGGCTATCCAAATCACTATTTAGATTTTACCTAGCTCTCTGTTTTTGTGGAAAAACTTCAAAAATAAAAGGGGGTCTTCTAATTTTGGTACACCCTATATGTATATATATATTGTCTCTTTCTGTTTTGTTTCGGATTATCTGTGAAGCAAGAAAAAAACATTTTTATATGAGTAAGCATATTTTTTTAAACACTAAAAATCTGAGCTTTAATCACTAAAATTGTCTAACTACGGCAAGATTATCAAAAGACTAGTGTTTTGATCAGCAAATTTACCATAAATGAAAACAAAAATAACAAATAGAAAAGGTATTTCGAGTGGTTTCGACGATTTATTTTCTTTAGATCTGCCTTCGTAGGTTGTTTCCAATTTTAATTATCACCTTTATAAAATAATAAAATTTCCACCTTTGAGGATTTACTTTTTGTCGATTAGATAAAAATACATTCCACTTATCTGCTTTCTAATATAGAATTTACTTTCAGCTGATTAATTGATTGAAGTAGTATAGGTATTTTGCACAAGAGTGCCTGGCATATCTTGTTCAAGAAATGACTTATTCTCTGATTTAACACTGTCTCGAGATGAACAAGTTCAAATGAAAAACTTCTCTTTTGTATTGTGTAGTAAGTACATTGATCGACTAGCTTCTGTGGTAATTACGGCTTCGACTTGTCAGTATCTCTTGGTATATAAAGTTGCTATAAGCTACACTCGTATTCCAGATCAAATAAGATTAGAAAAGTTGAGTTCCAGTTATTGGAACACCTTGTTTCGTTTTAATTAATTTGTTTCGGCGAAATTGGCGATAAAATACTGAGGTTTTTTGTTGATCATTTCGCAGTTAGACAATTTTGCTAGTAAACAGATTTAAGTTCATGTTCTGCTCATAAAAAAATGGCTCGTTTGTGATTTTGGTGTGGAATTCTATGTAAGAGAAGAGTTCGTCTTGATGTTCGGTTTTGTTGATAAATCTATAGTAGCTATACCATTTTATCTTGTGTAGGATTATTCCCTTCTTTTTGTGCATAAAAACTAAGAACTAGACATCATCTTCTGAAAAACTCATTGTTAATACTCTTTAGCCAAATAAACAGAGCAGAAAAAAAAAATAACAAAATTAACTTGACTCGACTCGACTCGACTCGGAAGTCTTGGTGACTCGATTTGACTCGACTCGAAACCATTTCAAAATGACTCGAACTCGACTCGAAAAATGGCTTGACTCACCCATCCCTGCTCGAAAGTTATTTTTCCATGAAGAAAAACTTGAGTATCTCCAACATACTTTCTTTATGGTCAAGTATCTTTTGGTCTACCCTATACATGCAGTTATTTTTTTTTAAATAATGAAATAGATTTATCTGAAAAACATTCGAGAAATTATAATAATACAATAATAATATGAACCATTGATCATAATTCAACATTATAAAATATTAATAAGTGAACATACAAATTTTACATTGTCTTTTGCAATATTAATATGTCTTTGTCTAATAATATAATGAAGAAAATCAATCATATATAAAATATTCCATTTTGACTCATTCTTTCTCTCTTCTAATAAAATATTCCGTCTGTTAAAATAGCATAGGATGTTCTTCATACATTTGAAAACATATTTATATTACTTTTATGATATAAAACTTATTGATAAAGGCAGAAAACAAAAGATTTGTATTAAATGGAAAAATCTATCAGCATTATAGATTTTTTTCCGAGAATATATAATTATTTTCATTTTCCACATGATATAATACGTAACAAAATAGTAAGTCATGCGAAATTAGAAAAAAAAACTAGAACAGAAAATGAACTATTTTTTGACCGATGAACAAATTTCAAAAGATCTAACGAATCTCTCTAATTTCTAACTTTTTGCCAATATTGTAAGATAAACGAAAGTTTTCATTCGATAGAAATCTTTTTTTTTTTTATCAATGTCTACTAGAATAATCAATATTTTGCGATTGTGACAAAATTCAAATGGAAAATAGTCATCTCCAAGAAAATCAATTTTCTTGAAATTAGCATATGCTGTATTAATGTTACTCCATGGCATTGTTACTTCCAATGTGCGGTGTACCATTGGTTGCTTTTGAAAGCGTTAAAATTGAGAGCCCAAAAATTAATCTCAGTTATGCAATAAATTCTCTGAAACTATTTTCTTCTCAATTAATTCGAATTTGAGTAGAAAACACTTTCTGCCATCGTTTATAACTGGAACCACCGATGGTGCGAACCAATGTGCAACATGAATTTTTATTCTTGATAGTAAGGAAAGATGTATTCAGTCTACATCACATTGACGTCAACTATTATCTCTTGTCTATTCACATGGAAATTTTTCAGTTTCCGAAAATAATCTTAAATTGAAATATATTATTGTTGCACTTTTGTTGATAATATCAATTTTTAAAATCTTATTTCTTAGTTTATATTCCAAATAAAAAAAAAGAACCAACACAAACGCAATAATCAAAGGAAAAGAAAATTCATGGTTGAATGTTGAATAATTGTTTTTTTTTTTGTCTTTTCAATTAATCTACTTGTTATTTTTTATCTTTTTCAACTGTTGATGCACTAGTTGTTGTTTGTTGTTGTTTTTGTCTATCGGCTTCTAATTTACTCTGTTCATCTTCATACTGTTTAATTAATGTTGTTAATTCATCATCTTTTAACATACGAATTGTTGTTTGATTTGTTTTATCATCATGTTGTAAAACAGCTATTTCAATTTTTTCTGGTGATAATTTTGTTGTATCAAGAGTTTTACTAAATACTCTTATAGCTAAACGTAATGCATCATTTAATTGTGTTTCACCTATTTTATATTCTTGTTTAAGAATTGATATAGCCGTTTGTGAATTATGACCAACACATGTTGCTTTCCATCCACCATAATTTCCACTTGGATCCGATTGATATAATTGATAACCATAATGTTTATCCCAACCCATATAAAGAAATGATACACCAAATGGACGTTTACCACCAAATTGTGTATATGCTTGTTTTATATTACATAAACGTGAAACAATATATTCTATGGGTGCCGGTTCTTGATAAGTTAATAAATATCTTAAACGAAACAAAAAACAAAATTTTTTTTTTTTAATTTATGTTATTTGATTTTTGTTAAACATACCGTTGTGCAATCATACGTAATTCATTAATTAATATATTTGCATCACTGGTTATACCAGAAACAGAACAACAAAGATCATCATGAATTTTATAAATTTTTTCTGAATATTTAACATCATCAAGTAATGGACTTATATTACGTTTTTCACCGGCAAGTACAACACCATTTTCAGCAAGAATACCTAATGATGCACCAGAATGTGATATAGCTTCTAGAGCATATTCAACTTGATATAAACGACCTTCAGGAGAAAATATTGTTGCACGTGTATCATATCGACGAGCCATTGGTTTGTTTTTTTTTTGTTATCCTTTGTTTTAAATCTACAATTAATGAAATATTCATATAATGATAAACATTTATACTGCGTACATAAGAGAAGTTCAAAAAAAGAAAAAGAACAGAAAACAACGATTTAGTAAGGAAACTATACATTGACAAAAGAAAAATTGATCGAGATTTGTACAAAATTTATTTTGTTATTATTGAGGATTAATATCTAGATGACGACGTTTAGGTTTTTTTGGATTACGTGAACGACTTTTAGCTTTACATATCGGACAGATAGGTGCATTGCGATGAATTTGTTGTTGACATGATTGACAAGTCTAAAATAAAAAATAATGTTATACACTGAATAACTTTTCAATATTAATTTTTATTAGCAAAGTGACAAAATGGATGCTAAAAAAATTATTCATGATATAGAATTGTTCATATGTTTGACAGAAACATGGAAGATTTCATGTTCATTTCGAACAGTTCACTAAACATTTGTATTTATATTTATATCTAATGTTTCTTGATCTCTCTGAGTTATTTTCTCATAATGATAGGAATTTTTTTGTCGATTTTTGATCTAAAACTAAAAGTTTACCTTCATTGGTGGTGGTTGCTGTCGAAATGCTGATCGATCAATATTAGATCCCATACCAGCAAGTACTTTCGATACATTTATTCCTGATGCTTGAGATTGATTATTATTTGATGTTCCAGTTGAAATTGGACCAGTATTTATTGAATTATTCGTTTGTTGTGATGAATGAATATATGGTGTAATTAATGAATGATGTTGCTCATGAGTATTATCTGACGTTGATGTTGTTGTAGATGAATGTGAATTTCGATTTGATGTTATTGGATCATGATCAATTGGTTGTTGAGCAATAAATCTAAGCGAACAAAAAACATTTCGTAGTTTTATAAACAGTATTCCATAAGTTCTAAATCTCAACGAAAATTAGTTTATACATAAATAAAGAGTGATCCCGACCTAACTATATCCGTATGAGCTTCGAATATTTACGAGAGAATCACCCGAGGTTATACCTTGTGTTTGAGACGAGACCCCAGCCAACTTTGTCTAGAGACAGCTCTTGAAGTTATTAGACTCTCAAAAACCATAATATTTTCGAGAAGAGACTACTCTTTTTTTTAGGAAAGATAAGAAATCTTTGATATAACAGTCATAACTCCAAAAGGTCAGCGCACCGAGAAGAACCGCTCTAGTTTTTTTTTTGTGTAGTCTCAACAGATTCTACGCAATGACTAAGGTATCACATCGAATGGCTTCCTTGTTAGGGCAATGTTCTAAATGGCATATTATCCAATGACACTGTCTTTTTTTCTAATAATAGTGATATAAACAGAAGAAACGTGGTAATCAAAATCTCGAAGAAGTTTCAATAAACTATAAATTCATCTTATATAACGTAACAAATTATACAGAGTGATACGTGGGTGTGGGTATTCTCTATATCTACACGCTAATTATTACGTTTCTTCTGTTTATATCACTATTATTAAAAGAGATAATGTCATTTAAAACATCGCTCTAACTAGTCGAATGTCATATAGATATAATTGGATAGGGATCACTTTTTGTTTACATATAAATTCAACTTACTGCATTGTTATTAATGCAGCTTCATCATCTTCATTGTCAGGAATTTTTTCAAGATTAAGCATTTCTCGTAATTTATTTATTTGTTCTTTCATTGGTTGATAATCTTTTAAAAGACGTTTACTTTCGTGTAAGATTTTAGTTCGTTCTTCTTCTGCTTGTTTTATTGTTGTTTCCATCTTAAAAATAAATTACATAAACAAAAAAAAACATAAAAAAATTTTTTATTTTATACATACAATATTAATATCTGCATGAATTAATCGTAATTCTTCAATATGTGACATACGTTCTTGTACAAGCATATCAAGTTCTTTACGGAATTCACGTAAAACTTGATTTTCACGTGTAACTAAATCTGTATTTTGATTAAGATTTGTTTGAATACGTTGTAATTGATTTTGTTTTTCTCTATTTAGAAAAAAAAACAACAACAAACCTTTAGAAATTAATTTTAATATATATTTTTGAAAATTTACAAACCCTAATTCTTTAATTACATCAAGTTTACGCATTGATAATACTAAATCTCGTTCATCAATAGATGATGTTGATGAAGGAGTTTTTTCTGTTGGATTTTCCATTAGAAATTTAAAATATTCAATACAATATGTTATTTTTAAATGGATAGATAGGATAGATCAATGAAACAAATAAAGGTCAAATAAAAAATGATGACCAATCGAATAAGAGGACGCTACTATCGAATATTATTTTTATAAGAAAATTTTATTTTAAAACTTATTTTATTAAAAATTTTATTGATTTTTTTGTAAAAATAAATTTAATTGAATTCATTTTTTTTTCGTCATAGAGGTTGTTGTCAAGAGTGAATCATTTTTCAATGATAGTTATTGATTAGAGAGTGGAAGAGACAATTAGAAGTTCAATAGTATTTGATTTTGTTAATCTACAATGAGTATTGTTGAAGTTCAACAACAAGAAATTAATGGAACTAAATCAAATAATGCTTGTGTTTTACCGCAACTTCGAGGTCTGTGTTTTACATTTTCTCTGTGATTTATTAATAATCGCAAATGTAATTATTTTAGGACAGTCACAAAGACCTGCTGGTCGAACAGAAAATGATTTTCTACCACAAGAACTTATGATTACTTTACGTCAAACAGCTTTACCAGCTGAATATTTAGGACCACCTGGTATAACAAATGCAAATAAACTTTTAAGACCAATGCCACCTGTAGAGAATTTTCATATTTTTATTATTTATTATCGAAATTTTCAAGTTTATTTTGTTCTATAGGCAGTTGCACGTCGTCCAGATAATGCCTGGAATTATCCAAGACAACGAGAAAAATATCGTTATTTACTTGAACAAAATCCATGTACATGTGGAGCTGGACAGTTCGTTATTATTTTAATATTATATTAAGTTTATAAGAAATATTTCTTGTTTATTCTAGTGATATATCATTTTTATGCGAAGCTACAGCAGCTATTATAACACAAGATCAACAAATCAAGTCACCTGCTCAACAACGAACTACTGATAAAAGTGCTATTCGAGCTAAACGAAATGAATTGCAACAACAACAACAACAAGTTTGTTATATCTATAATATATATCAAACTTCATAATATTTAAATTTAGGATATAGTATTACCTGAATCAATAATACCCGCAGAATTTCGTCTAGTTAAAAATATTGGTGTTACACCTATCGAAGTTCATGACGAGTAATTATTTGTGTATCGAAATTTTGTTATTTCTATTTCTATTCTAATAGAAAACATGCAACTATCACTGAAGATCATGTCAATCATGTTACTGTATTTCCATCTTTGTAAGAATAAATAATTCGATATAATATTTAATCTTTTATATTTTTATAGAAAACCAATTGGACGAACACAAGTATTAAAATTACGACATACAATGGATGCATTATTAGAAAAAATTACTATTGAAGATTGTGATTTACATGGACAAACTCAAGTATGAATTTTTGATTAAAACAACATTTTTTTTTAAAAATTCTTATAGCTTCATAATTTACTTGAATTAATTAAAGAAGAACAAAATATTTATAATATTATTTTTCATGAAATAATTCGTCAAGTAAATTTCTTTTTTTTTGCTTTGACATATTTATTTTTATTTTTAATGTTTTGTTTATTGTATCAAGGTCAGTGTTGAATGTAAAGATCGTGGTGAATTATTAAGTAAATTACGTGAACGTTATTCATCTTTATTATCACGTGTACCTCGACAAATAAAAAGGTTTAATTCTATTTTATTTTATTAAAAAAAAAAAAAAAAAAAAAAAAAATTAAATCAATATCTTGTATTTTTTGCTTTAGTTTACATGAAGAATTAATTGCTCAACGTGCACTTGATCGTCGTTTAGCTGAACAATTAATTCAATTTAAAACAACTGTTGGTACACTTATGTTGTATGTAAAAATAATGTTGTTGTTTTTTTTGATTTATAACGACGATTTTGAAACCATATTTTAATTTGTGTTGGTGATAAACCAATACGCATTGATATAACTGAACGTTCTTGTGCTGAAACATATTTTTGTTCAGCAAATAAACGTTCTAATTCAGCAACTTGCCATGATGTAAAAAGTATACGTGTACGTTTTTTATCATGAGATATATTATCTGATGAATTTGTTTGTATTGATGAACGATCAATTTTATTTGTATTTGAAATTTTTGCAACACGAAGTAAAGTTGCATAATCACAAGTTTTTAAATCAACTAGAACAAAAAAACAAACAAACAAAAATTCTTATAGTTTTTATTTCAAATAAATTACCTTGAATAGGCAATGGATTATATCGAATAGGTTTAGGTTTAACAATTCTATGAGATGAAGATGTAGTCGACATAACTATAAATATATGTATGTGACAATACTACTCGTATGTTCTTTAATGCCTTGATAAAGAGAAAGCCATCATTGCTTTATGTATATAGTTTATTTACCTTTGTCCATATGTTACTATTACGCGTTAGTTATTGAAGCAATTCTCGAACAATTCAATTCTAGCATACATATATATACATACATACACTTGTTCTGTGACATGTAAACATAATTAAACTTATAATCAAGAAGATGGTAATAATGCTTGTCTTTTGTTTATCCTTTCTTATAGAGAATTGGAAGATGTTCGTGAACATGATCGACGTGTTACTGAAGAAGCTGAAATAGCTCAAAGAGATGTAAGAATTATTTATCGTATTCTTTTTTTTTTTTTCTTGTCTTCTATTAAACAATCCATCCACTTCTAGTAATTGAATAGTTTTTTTTTTATTTTGATATCAGAGTAAACGCTTACTGCTAGTTAGCTATTTGCTCGTTTTGATTATTTATACTTCTAAATTAGTATAAAAAAAAAACAAGCAAAATTTTCTTTAGCTTCAAACAGCTTTAACTGACTCTCAAAAAAATGCTTCACTTCTTACTGAATATCATGAATTATATGATTTACAACGTAAACGTCTGGAAAAACAAATTATTGTTATTGCATCCGAAAAAGAATTATGGCGTGGAGCAGCACATACAATTGCTCTTAAAGTAAATTTGTTTTTTAAAAGACCTCATCGACTTTGGTGGTATATCCTGAACAGTACATAAAATAGTATATAAGAAATCAAGTCATATTCATGTGCTAAAAGTCGATACATTGGTTGTGATGCTTGTAGGTATTATAAGGTAGTGATAAACATTATAATCTATAAGATATTCTAACACAGACTTATACATATTTTTTTTTTGAAACTCAATTTGATACAATTCTATGTATTCTTCAATTTTCTATAAACAGCAGTTTTCATCGTTGTTTTCTTCATACCTAAAAATGGCTCCTTTTCTTAGATCTAGGTTATTTGACTATATGATATTACAATATATTCAACTCTCTGGCTACAGAACAAGTGAGTATCAACGTGAAACTTTCTCAAAGATTGCATACTATCGAGTTCTATATATTTCATAGATAACATTTTTCGGAACAACCGAGACTCTGTCAACTTACAAGATTGCCCTCTAGAATAAACCTATTTTCTTAATAAAATGATATAAATAACTACTTCATAAACAGAAAAAAATGTTTTAGCTTCGAGACTCCTAGAGGGGGATGACACCGGTATAGGGTTGCAGAAAGGAGTATTGCTTCTTCAAATATATTTTTTCCATTTATGAAGGAGTTATTTATATTAGTTTATTAGGCATGCTGTACTAATTATTGATACATAATTATTTTTAATAGGACCGCTGAACATTATTAAAATATCGTTAGTATACCAGTCACTTCATATAGTCTATTCTAGGAAACAATCTTGTAAGTTGACAATGAGTCTCTGTTGTTTCGACAAATGTCATGTGTGATACATTATAGAGCTAGATAATATGCAAGTTTTGAGAGAGTTAAACACATTGTAATATCATATAATCAAGAAATTAACGATGAAAACTATTAACTATAGAAAATTGAAGAGTATGTATAACACTGTATCGAATTGAGCTTTAAAAAAAAATTGTATATGTTTGTCTTAGAACATTCTATAGATTACAATATCTATAACTACCTTATAATATTTCCTAAGCATTTTTATCAACATATTGACTTATAACACATCAAAATTTTCATATAACTTGATTTCTCATATATCATTCGATCCATTGCAATTTACTCTACCAAACTACATAAATGATATTCTGTCTCAGGATGTGCCACCAAATCTGGTGTGGTCTTCTTCTATTGAAGATAAAAATTTGTTTTTTATTTTTTGTCTTAAAAGGTTATTGTCGAACATAAATTAGCTACATCAAAACGTTTAAGTCTTGCTGAACAAACTTGGTATACATTAGCGAGTCATTTTTCAATTTATCTTATGGATAAAGATACAATTGAATTAACTGATGTACAAAAATCTGCAAATGCATGGCGTGAAATAGTTGAAACATTTGATCGTGAACAAGAACAACGTGAATTTGAAACAATAAAAAATCTTAATCGTCTTAATAAATCTATTGAAACACTTCGAGATACATTTCGACAAAATCATTTGTATGTTTTAAAGAAATAAGAAAATTCTTTGGTTTTTTTTTTTGCAAATGTTATTTTTCTTTTATAGTGATCTCGAAGGAAAATTCATTCACATACCTGATCAACGAAAAACAATTGAATATTTAAGTCAAATTAAACTTTGGGAAGAATCTTGTACACGTGAAATAGAAAAATTTGGTGGTGATACTGTACTTATTAATGAAGAACGTATGAGAAAAGCTGATAGACAATTAAAAAAATGGATTGAAATGACAGAACGATTACTTAATCGTCATCCATCAACAAATAGTGGAGATCATACTGAACAACAAGCACTTCGAGATCTATTTGATGTAAGAATTGTTTCGAACTAATTATACAGGAAAAAAAAATTTTTTTGTTTATTTCCTAATAATTATTTGTATGCTTTTGTTGTCTAGAATATTTCTCTTTTACATTCACAATATCGTATACGAATGACAGGTGAAAATGGTTTAGCACAATCAATTATTTTTTTTAGCAATGTACTTGAATCATGGAATAGTAAATTCAATACATATGCTTATAGTGGTGGAAAAATAAATGAAGCTGAATGGTTAGCATTTTTTTCACAAATGGATGAATGGTTTGAAACAATGAATAAAGCAGTAACTCTTGTTGGAAAATCAACGAAAGATAATCAGGATGATATCGGTGGAGAAAAGAAAGGAAATGAGACTAAAAATGTGTATGTATATCATATAGTAAAATTTTTCAAAATATTTTTTTTTTAGTGTCCAAGCTTCAGCAGTATTACAACAGGCTAATAAAGGTCTTGTTTCTCTTCGTCATTATGTTGAAAGTCATAATGGTCGTATTTCGGATGAAGTAAATTATTTTAATTATCAAACAAATATTGTTATTGATCTAATTTGTTCTTTTTTTTTTTCGTTTAAAGACTCTTCAACTTGATTCAAATATGGTTCATTGGCTTATTCAAATTCTTATTGATCTAGCTCCTAATCAATCAGCATTATCTCAAGAAGGACATGATCATCTTGAAGCAAATCGTATACCAATTGAAAATTTAATTAAAACACAAAAAACTTTATGTGAACAATTACATTCTATAACAAAATATATTGTGAAGTAAATGATAATATTTCAAATGTGAATTTTGATTTCTTTTTTCCTAGATGTTGTGCAGCATTAACTGCTGAAGAAATGTTTACTAAACAAATGCGTAAAGAAAGTGATGCAGAAAAAGAAGTACTTGATCTTAAACGTATGCAGGTAATGAAAAATTTCATTTCATTAAAATACAAAAGAAAAAAAAAAGCTATTTTTAACAGCCACTTCTACAGGTATTATTTAATATTGTCGTCTTTCTTTTGTGAATATTTGCGTATATATATATATATATGAAATCTATTTCTTTTTGTTTTTATGTATTCGAAATATAGATGAATTTATTTCTAGGATGAATGCAATGATTGGATCTATGCATCGAAAGTTCTCTTAGCTGAATTAACTGGTGATGAAAGTATAATAGATACAGGTCCACCGAAACGTGAGATTGAAAAACCATCAACAAAAGATCAATCAGATTGGCCTGATATATCAACAGAAAGACGAAAAGTAAAGTGATTAAATAACAAAACTAATGTTATTATTGCATGTTTTGTTTATTGTATCTTTATAGGATGATGATGAAACAATAGGAGGTGAACATGTATCTTTTGAAGCCATAAGTCGTGGTGGTCTAACAGAACGACGTCGATTAGGACGATCACAAGGTGATAGTGATAGAGCTAGTTCAGTAGCTTCGAAATCAGCTAAAGTTGGTTTTGATGCATTACGAACAATTGCACAATTACAACAACAATTAGCGTAAGTTTATTAATATATATATATATATATATATATATATTTTGAAATGAATATTGTTGATAATTTTATTCATATAGTGAGACAGAAGTACGAGCAGCTAGTTTACAAGAACAAGCTATGTCTCTTGATGTAGCATTACGCGAAGCAAATCAACGTATTCAACAACTCGAATCAAATCAACGTGTTCAACAATAATCAGTTAAATATTTTCACTAATCTGAATATTTATCGTATAAAAAAAGAAAATAACCAGATCTTATTTATGCCTTTATGTTCCACCTTATTTTTTTCTTTTTTGTAATAAAAATAGTAGCACTAACGTCTCACTAAAACATTTCTATTATTGATTAAAAAAAAGAGAAGAAAGTGATATAGAGAAGGTTATAGAGTTAAACATGATAAGACATATAAAAGTATTATTCCTAACATTATCATAATTACGGTGCGAAACACAGCATTGAGATAGTTCTTCACGCGAGCTAAATCGTCCGCTGTTGTGAGCACAAGTGATAATGAAAACCTTCGACAGGATAGGATGGACACTAGGCGAAATCGTTTATCGTTCCTCATGTTAATTCAAACCCCATTATAGAAAATTAAGATAGAGCGTGGGTAAGGGAAAAACATGATAATTTTGTACTTTGAAGTACGATATAGTACCTTTCAAATATCATATAACGATCCAACTGCTCGATATGGTCCATAACATGTTTCGATAAAGCATCAATACCTCTATACTCTAATAGTAAAATAATGTAATCGCATTCATTCGATTAAAATATACAGTGTTTTTTGTAAACTAATAATTTAATCTAGATGACGGAAATTACCATTACGTTATTGAATAATTGGTAATTGAAAATTTATCGCCATAATTTCTTTACACATGAAGAATATTTCATAAAGGTTGACTAAAGGAAATCAGAGTCGGAGAATCCAAATCTACCATCTGCAAAGTAGCCGAAAGCCCGTTTTGCCACAGCCTCATTCATCCTTCTCATTCGTTGAAGTTGGACATATCCATTATATCTACAGCAACAAGTTTCATCGCATTATTGTATATCTCAATAAGCTCAGAAACAATGATATTTATTATTTCTCAAAATTAGAACTTGTCTACGTCATTTCTTTTATATTGATCATTTGAGAAATGTGGCAAAATTAATTCATTGCTACTGATCATCTTTGACATCTTACTTCAATAACCTAGAGATTGGCACTATTCACTTCTTGGATATTACTGGATGAGATAATAAGAAATTTTCAATAACCGAGTTTCATGGTGATAAAGTTAAATATCTGAAGTAAACTATGATCATAGATGTCACTGTATAATATTTTTTGCAAATAAATAAATGCAGAAAAAGAATAGCGTAATTTTTTTATTTTTATGATTGGTTTATATAGCTGACTAATCGCTTTTTATTTATCTATGGATGGTATTTATAAAAGCAAAAAAAACAAAAGAGAATCAAAAACCCATCGCAATGGAACTTTCTTCGGGACCACAGAATTTAAATCCAACAATATATGAACGTACTGAAGATCGAATTATACAAGAATCAGATTACGATAATGATGTACGAGATGAAATTGATCGTCGTGAAATATTTGATCTCATACGATCAATTAATGATCCTGAACATCCACTTACATTAGAAGGTTTTAGGAAAAAATTTTTTTCATTTCTGTTTTAAACTAAAATATATATTGTTCATTTTAGAACTTCATGTTGTTGATTTAGATGGAATTACAATTGATAATCAAACTAATACAGTGCAAGTACAATTTCGACCTACTATTCCACATTGTTCCATGTAAGCAATTCATAAGTAACATATATATTTCTCTCTACAGAAATTTGAAAGAAATATTCAAGAATATATTAAAAAAAAATAATTATTCATTTTTGTTCATTGTATTTAATGATCTTCAATGTTTTGGCTTTATCGTGTTCACTATAAATATTTTAAAACTTCTATTCATGCATCAACCTATTATTTGATACCTACTGTATACATGAACAAATGAAAGATCAAGGTTTTTAGCTATTTATTAACTACTCTCAGAGAAAATGTCAACGTTCAATTATTTCTTGTTGTTCATTTCTCCATCACTCAATGCTTAATATATTAAAAGTTTTCGTTTAGTTGAAAAGAACGTTATGTTGTTAACAAATCAGAGAATTGAACAATTAATTGATAAGCAAAATTTGTAAAACCAACAGTAGCAACTAAATTTTCAGCTGTATTTATGTAAATGAAATCAAGCAAGAATATGTTCTATACAATCAATGTAGGAAACTACAGGTCCATGTTTTTATGGATCCAACTCGGATCTAGAAGAACCCACAGATCGCTAATTGTATTCTTTCTGAGTGACGTAGTAGAGTATTCAGATTTATCTATAAATATGTATATTAATTATGTTTAAATTTTTCTTTTTTTTGATTTCAGGGCAACATTAATTGGTTTGAGTATTCGAGCAAAATTACTTTATACACTTCCTACTCGTTATAAAGTCGGTGTTAATATATTCGAAGGTGCTCATATACAAGAAAGTCAAATAAATAAACAATTAAATGATAAAGAACGTGTTACTGCTGCACTTGAAAATCAACATCTTCGTGCGGTTGTTAATCGATGTATTACTACATCAGAAAGTTAAACAAAAAGAAAAATACATCTTTTTATCTATTTTTTTTTTTGATTATTAGAAAAAAAATCCGAATGCTAATTGAATATTTTGTTATCTTGTTTTTTTTTCAGATCGATTAAATTTACAAGAAAAAAATGGCATCAGCAGTACCAAAAAGTGTTTCACCATTAATACGTGCTGGTCGTTGGAGTTTATTATTAGTTGGTGTTGTCTATGGAAGTATACATAATAATACATTAAAAAAACGTGAAGAACGTGTACGACAAAAAGAAATTGATCGTGTTACACATCATGCTATTGATGAAATTGCTGAAAAAAAAATCAAAGCTGATCAATCAATGATTGATTTAGCTTATGCAGCTGGTGTTGATCCAAATCAAGCACGTATAAAACAACAAGGACAGGAAAAAAAATCCCATTAGGACTTTATATTCTTTTCTTTTATAATATAGTTATATTGTCGTCTTTAGTTTCTTAGAAAAAATATCCCGTATCCTTCTCTCATTTGTTTTTTCCATTTTCAATACTACTTCTCTGTTTTTCTTTTTCTCCATATTTGGATTAACATGAAATAGACGATGATCATAGCCAATTTTCTTTTTTTTTTTATTTGTTTCATTTTATTTCGTAAACAAATTGACTATTGTCGGCGCCAGAATTAAGTGTGGGTTGGTATAAGACGAATAGCTCGAGAATGGCAATAGCTAGCGATCTACGATTTCCACCAATCGAAAGATGCTGAGTTAGGACATGTTTTGATATAATATTATGCAAGATGAAATCATTAACTAATCAATTGTTTTCGGAAATCTTTCCGAAATATGTATCATAATGCAATGTAGTTGCAATGAAATTTTCATTCTGACATGTATATTAGATAGAGAGACTTCCGCTCTACAGTTCAAGACACAAAGAGAATGGTTATCTTCTTACTGTCTAATGTTGAGCAAATGAATTCGGTCATTTTCTTGTTAAAATCAATAGAAATTGCGTCCATTTTTAAGGCCCCCCTCAAAAATCGATCTCAGCCTAGGTACATTCAAATGGGCTAAAATTTGGAGCATATGTTGGGACTGACCAGAGGATGCTGTGGTAAAATTTTCAGCTCGATACCCTGATGTTTAACAGAGATATGAACCAAACAAAGGTCAAAAATTGCTCATTTTGTCCGCAAGATTTCTCTGTGGGCCTTCATCCAATATATAGATTTTTTTTTGTTTAAAAGAGTATCTCAAGATGCAGATCCTGTAAGGCTCCTTTTTTAAAAACTCTTATCTATCAAGCCGAGAAAAGGGTTGACAAGTTTTCATATAGAAATCTCATCTATTTTAGAAAGTTATAGAGTGCGCGAGTGTACTGGAGGAAATTTAATCACTTTGAGAACCTAAAGTTTTTGTCTCGACTAAAAGGAGGAAGGAAGGACTTCAAAGTTGCGACTGTGTTTATTCTGAAGCATATATTCATAGTTTCAATCATTTGATCAAAACACACTTATCTTACTTACATCCACAGAAAGCACTCATCCGACCAAAAAAGAAGAAGGAAGGATTTAGTGACTAAGATTGTAGATATATTCTTAGTCTCTTTCAGAACAGCTTCTATTATAATCTAATTCTTATAATTTGTTCAGAGCAGGTGGTTGGAAGACGAGCAGAGATTCTGCAAAATGTTTCAATCTGCTTCAAACTAGCTTTCATAATCAAGCTTCTATGATATGTCTAGAGCAGAGAGTTGGAAAAGGAGAAGTAAGTTTACAATTATTTTCAATCTTTTATAAGTTAGCTCTCACTACCAAATCTTTGTGAAAAATTTTGTTTATTGTGTTTAACAGAACTTTCTTTTGTGAACTCCTGACCAAATAAATTATTTCAAATTGTATATTGAGTTGCATTCATAATAGAAAGATTTTTTTTATCTTTCTAATATTTCGGACATTCCAAACTCATCTAAATTCTCATTACTATACATAATAACTTTATTTGAAAAAGAAAATTAATTAATTCGTAATTTTGCGCCTAATAAAAAACGAATTTTGCCTAAAATTTAATTTTTGCCAGTGGCATATATATAGGATTAACAGATATGTAGGCACGAAAAGTTCTTGAGAATTTTATTCATTGATTAAAAATAAATGGATGTTGAAGAAAAGCTAATGAGTGTTTGGAAAAAAAACTATTTTCTAATTGTCTATGATCGCTGAAGAAGGCACTTCGTTTTTCTATTATCCGATAATGAGAAATAATGACATTTAAATGTATAAGTTAAAAAAAAATATTCATCTTATTGAATACGTTTTTGTTTCAAAATCTGATAAATAAAAATTGTCTTGCAGTAAGACAAAAATCTATCGAAATAGGAATATTTTGTTTACTTTGAAATTTTAATCATAAATAGAACTTCATGAACACTATTCGTCACAAACACCAGTTCAAGCTGTATTGTTTTAGTTAGACTGACGAGGGAACATATTTAGGTGTTCAAGCCGTTTAGGCCCATCCTTCGGCTATAAATAGATCTCGATGAGATATGAAAAACCTGAAGAAGATTCATTCCCTCTAGCCTTTGTTCCTGAGATATGCCTGTTTTACTGAGTGTTCGGCCAAAGACCCGGCATTTTAGAAAAAATCAGATGAATGACTTTTGATCTGAAATTTCGCCTATAAATAGGTCTAATGATTCGTAGAATATTGTTAACGTTTCAGTCAAAATGGATGCTTCCTAGGCGAGATATTTCGTTTTAAAAAATCTCAACTTTAGAATATCCTTTCAAAATATGGGTTTTTATCGAAATTCTGATGGTTCTCTATTGGAGCATTCATTTTGATTGAAACGTTAAGAATACTCTACGAATCATTAGACCTATTTATAGGCGAAATTTCAGATCAAAATTCATTCATCTGATTTTTTCTGAAATGCCGGGTCTTTGATCGAACATCCAGTAAAACAGGCATATCTCAGGAACAAAGGCTAGAGGGAATGAATCTTCTTTAGGTTTTTCATATCTCTTCGAGGCTTATTTATAGCCGAAAGATGGGGCCTAAACGGCTTGAACACCTAAATATGTTCCCTTGTGAGATAAAAAGTCACTAACAAGATTTTCTTTTTATGTGATGTTATGGTCAAGCTAGAAAATAGATCTACTCAGGTCAAATAATCTTATTATAAGATCTTGTACGATTCTTACAAGATCCAGATCATATGAAAACTTGAATATGAAAAAATGAATTTTTAATGGATATTTCAAATTAATCAAATTTTAGATAACACACATTTATTGACAAATATCTCAAATTGGAAATATTTATTGATATTTCTCTTTTTATTGAACTATCTCAATTTAAACACTTACAAGTTAATTAGCTAAGTCTTGATGTACATGAAAGAATGATTGTAATTTTGCAGAAAAATGAAATTCATGGAATGGAAATAGTGCAGAAGTAATGCAATGAAAATAATGCAAAAGCAATGAAAGTGATGAAATGATTTCCATTTTTTTCAGAATAATCAAATTCATGAAATTTTTTCGATGAAAATTCTGAAAATAACCATTTAAATGAATCTTTTTTCCATCTTTTTTGCTTCATAGATATGGATATAAGTAGGACAATGAAGGCGACCTTTCTTTTTCCGTTTCTCCGAGTTCCTCATGTTTCAAAACACTTATAACTCCATCAAATCAAATCACAGGAGTCTAAAAGGTTCTTCATAATTCCGGTTTAAAGTTAGGAATTGATTGATGTAAAAAACAATGTATATCTTAATTTCGACCATAAAATTGATTTTTTCGATAAGCTCATGTAGCTTCTCTTAAGTAAATATGAATTTAATTCATTACATGATGTCAACCAAAAAATTATTGATGTATAGAAAAATGTGGGAAAATGATTAGAAATGTTTCAGAAAGATTAATAGCAGTCGTTCGAAAATAAGATCAATGCATTACAAAATTTGATTACTGATATTTATACAAAGTGCCAATCGGATCAACTTATAAACCTTTCAAAGTATCTATTTTCCCAAATAATAGTTCTTATCTTTCTCTACAAAATTATATATTTCAATCAATGAACTATATTTAGGTTTATCATAGATATCATCGATTTACTAAGAAGAGTTGAAACAATCGAATCCTTAATAGTCTATATGTTTTCTCTCTTAACCATAAAATTCATCTTGAAAACATTCTATTCATATGTGATCATAAGTGTCAACAATACTGTAATTCTTCACTTGTTTTATTAAATTAATCAATTATTGAATTATAGTGTAATTTTATTCATCAAATTGTGTGGCCAAAAAAAAAATAGAATATCAAACGTGAAAAGAAAAAAAAGAACAAGGGATATAATAAAGGAAAAAAGAACTGGGCACACAAATAGCCGCATCTTTCTACATTAGAAAAATAATAATCAGAGTAGATGTATAATCTACAACTGTTTGCTTTAATATTTCAGACTAGAATAGAAAAAGAAATATTTATGTTATATCAATCGGTACGGAAAAATTGTGTTTTCTTTTTGTTCTCTTTTTTAACGCGCTCGTACAGGTAAACCATAAATAACTGGTGCAGCACCATTTAAACATTTTAATTTACACAAATCACGACCATATCGTAATGCTTCACCAAGTGATGCACCTGCTTTAAGTTGTTCAAGTAAAAAAAATGTTAAACTATCTATATCACGATCGGTTACATCCCATAGACATCCAAGAATTGTTGCACTTAAAAAAAAAGACAAATTAAAATAAAGTTCCAACAATTCGAAATTTGAGCAAAAACTTTTTTTTTGTTGCATATTCGAACATTGGTTTTTGTAGCGAACTTTATAGAAAAAACCGTATAAAAATTGAAGTATGCCAAAAGCATCAATATTTTGTATTCAGAGATTGTGACCATCGGAAATTCATTTTCTAAAGGCACTCAAAATCAGTAGATAAATCTACATCGAATAGTAAACACAATGCTTAAGGATATCTCCTTTCGTGATTCAAAATTTTTGATTTTTTGTGGCCATTGTATTGTCTGAAGTGGTATGTTTCTACTGACTATGTTTTGTGATTCAAAAATTGTCTTTAGACGTTAAACAATTCGAGAAGAAATCAAATTAGCTAAAACTGTACACTGTTCTATGTTTCTCTTAAAATCAATTTTTGAACAAAACAAAGTAAAGTTTTTTCCCATACAGTAAGTCCGATTGGGATCATTTTTTTATGAACACTTTGGTTAAACTGAAGTGTGTATTTGTTTTTTCTTTAAAATGTTGTTCCTATGAAATTCAGCAACCTTAAAAAAATTAGTACCGTTGAAAAAAAACAACGTTGTTTTTTTTTGACGGTACTTCCAATATTTTGCTTCTCCCGAGCTCTAGGAACGATATTTTTGAAAGAAAAACAAAACATGCATCCCAATTTGATCTTATTCGTTATAAAAAAAAATTGTAGCTCGAAAATTTGCAACCTCATATCTACCAAATCGAAGCATCTGGAAATTTTAAGTCTATGACAACTTTTACTCTACATATTGAAACTTATTTGCCTTAAAAGTTCCATAATCTTTCGTTACGCCTCATAAAACAAATTTTTATCAAATTTTACCCTTAGCGGAAGCATAGGTCAGATTATTCACAAAATCATGAAACAATATTTTTCAAAAATCATGCACCATTTTTTTTCTAACCATATAATGATTAAAATAAAAAAAAGAAAGAACCAATTTCAGACAAAAATATTAAAGCTACTTAGACGTGATGCTTTTGGTACATTCCATTTTTTAGAGATAAGTAAATAAGTTCTATCCAACTATGATACAAAAAAATTGTTGCTCAAATTTCGAGTTACTAATATCTTAAAATTACTGAAAAACACAAGCAAAACGGAATCAATACATACGCTCCACATGTTAAATAAGCAAATGGCATTCCAAAAACTTCAAAATCACCTAATGATTGTAAACGTGCACTTGAACAACCCATTAATAAAACACATAAACGAGAAGAATTTTTTTGTACATCATCAACTGGATAAAATTGACTACCTGAACCATGACCCATATATCTAATAAATATTTCAAAGAAAAAAGGAAACTTTTTAATTTTTTTTCTTTTCATGTTTTTTTTTTGTTTTGATGTAACTTACAAAAGTACATCTTTTGATTTAAATATATCTTTAATTGCATCATTAGTTGGAAAACGTTCAATAACTCCATTCCATTTTTCAATTAAATCTGGTTTTTCATTTTGAAATTTACGAAAACGTTCTTTTGTTCGAGGTAAATCATTACCAGGATCAACTATATAATAACCTTTATCAACATCAATACGATGATAAAATGTTTTTTCAATTGGTATTATTGTTACATCATTATTTTCAATATTAATTTGTTGTTCTAATTCTGATGATGTATTACAATAATATTTATGCATACCATCAAGTAATAAAAGTGATGGCAAACGATAAATAACTATTCGACGAAAAAGAGATGTCATACAATGAAGTTGTTCCCATGGAAATATATGTAAATGATTATCAAGAAAAAGTAAAAGATTTTGTGATGAACGAAGATTTGATGATGTTGTATAAGTACGTTGTTTAAATTCAAATAAACGTTCAACTAAACGACTTGATACAAGTTGAGAATAAATTGATGATGGTAAATTTATTGATAATTCTTGACGAATATCATCCAATGAAGATAAATAAAATATTGTTTGATGAAGAAAAAATTCAATGAATCGACGTTGTTGAGGTGAATCTATATGTTATTAAAGAACAAAAATACTTACATTCTACTTTTTATAAATCTGAATCAAAATCTTACTTGTTAATGGTGTAAGAAGATCATCAATCATAGCTTTTTTTCCATCGAATATACTTGTTTCAGGTAACCACCACCATCTCATTGGTGATGTTAAATAAATTTGATTTAAATCTTCAACAAGACGTTCAAATAATTGTTCAAAATATTTTCTTATTGCCCAATAACGATTTGGATCTATAATACCATGTAATGTATGTGTATTAGATTCAATTAAAAAATGAAATTTTTTTATTAATAATCTTGGAAATATAACACGTCGTATAACAGGTGTATAATAATTTCCACGAATTTGTACAGCAAGTATTTGATCACGTATAAGTGTAAATGAATGAAGACATACACAAACTTGTTTAGCTGGAAGTAGATCATTTATTAATATATCTTTTAAATAGGATATTGTTAATGGACGAAAATGTAATGCATCTATATAATGAGATAAATGTTCTTGAGAAACATTAGTTGCTGCTGGTAATGGTGTACCACTTCGATCACTATTATGACTAAATGAAAAACTCGATATATTATTTAATTAAAAGTATTAAAATGAGATTAGATTTTTTTTTTTGATAGTCGAATTCTGGCAAATATAAAAACGAGACAGAGTGATGTGAAGATGGGATCACTGCTAGAACGTCTTTTCGGCGAATGGCACGATCGCATTTAATGGAAACTGAAGAAATTTTGTTTGCTACTTTCTTTTTTTACTCTCATTTTTGTGCTGCTATTATGTTTTTTAAAAAGTAGTGTTTCATTTTTGAACAATAAAATAAAGTTGAAAATATCACGAAAGTAGGTTTCTTGTTAATGTTTGAAATCTTGTCATTACTCCTATCTTAAGAAGATACAGCTATGATAAAAGTGTGTCATTTTACATCGCTCATAATTATACAATGGCAGGTAGAGTTTAATGTCAAATTTTGAACATTACTGTAAACGCTTTAAGCAGTACATATATAGATTTATAACTTTAGCTGAATCTATGATAAAAACAAGAAGATTCGATCAGTTGAACTGCAGTTATATCTCATAAACCCTTTTCGTAGGGTTTATTATTCTACGATTTATTTTTACAGTGTATACTACGTTTCATATTGATTCAAATTCTATAGAGAAAATTTTTTTATAAATTTTATTTATTTTATTACCGTTTTTTTCTTTGATAAATACAAAGTGCATTATATCGAAAACCAATAGCTTGCATTTCAACAATTAAACTAACAGTAAGCCAAGGATCCTGATCACCAGATAATAAAATAATATATTCTGCTAAATAACGCATTAATTTTGCATTTGGAGCATATGCTAAATGATCATGTAATTGTATACATTGTTGTAAAAGTTTTTCATTTAATTTTGATGATATATTTATTTCTTTCTCATTATCATTATCATTATCATCATCATCATCGTCATCAAATTGAAGTTTTCTTTCAATATGTAATGCATCAATTTGATCGATAAGTAATTCAATAGGTTCATGATTATTTTCATCTAAACGTGATGATAAAATTCGTGGTGAATTTCGATTTGTATTTATTCGATGTAAATTTTCATCTATATCATCATTACGAATTTTTTGTATACGTTCATCAGCTTTTATAGCTGCGGCACGTCGTGGTCGAGATGATGATGTATTACTATTTGTTATACCTAATGGTGGAAGTTTTTTTCCTGTACGATTAGGTGTACATATTGGTGATGCTAATGTTGAATCCATAGGTATTTTATTTCGAAATGTACTCATTAGATTTGATGCTGTTGTTGCTGATGTAGAAGATTTATTAGGTGTCTCAAAAAAAAAAAAAAAAAAAAAAAAATTATTTTCTAAAATTTTCATTTATAACTTACAGATAACATTTTTTGATTATCTAATTGAAATGGTGTTTTTCCTCGTGGTGTATCAATAAGTTTTTTAGTTTTTGTTTTTAGTAAGATAGGTTCATTTGTTAATGAAAGTATTTCATCTGTTGTTAATGAATTTAAATCAAATGGCTGGCCTGTATTAACTTGTGGTGGTGATAATATATTATTCCATTTATTATCTGTTTGCTGTTGTTGTTGTTGCTCTTCCTTATCATTATTCATTGCTGTCCATTCTGGTAGACAAGTTATATTGGATTCATTTGGTATAATTATTGGATGAAGCCATAATGATGATTTATCAAGAATTTCAGGTGGTTGATCTTCAATTAAATTTAAAAATGAAATCCATGCATCAGTCCAAAATGTAAATTCAGTATATTTATCCGAATTTGAAAGGTTACTATTCAATAAAAAATTAAAATTCGTCTTTTTATTTATTTATTTATTTATTTCTTACTTCCAAATCAATCGTTTTTTATTTTCATATGATTTTCCATTTTTTCTTAATTGTTGAAAACATGTTAATCGATATAAAATATGTATACGATGATAAAGTAATCGATGCCAATCAAATGACAGATTATGTTGTTTATATTCATAATATAATTTTGTTTCACATATATGACGTATTTGATCATATGCATGTGTATGATAATCATATTCAAGTTTAATATAATCATACCATGAATGAATAAAATCAATAAATAAATCTTGTTGACGATCTGTACAGATATCTAATGTTGATAAATGTTGTGAAAATTGTTCTAATTTACGTCGAGCACAATCTGGTTGATGTGATAAAATAAAAAATTGTGCATTGAGTATAAGAAAAAATGTAAACCTATAAATTAAGAAAAACAAAATATATTGAAAAACAAAATTTTCCTATAGATAAAACAAAGAATAAGAAGTATAATAATATTTATAGATAATTTTTATTAAGAATAAAGAGAGACGAGCACGATAAACATAGATAGAAAAACATGACATCGAGCAGTTACTTACATCGTTTATTTGAAATTCTGAAAACAAAAATAATTATCTATCCTATTATCGTTGATTATCCTAAGGCAATCTTATACTGCAGAGTAGTATAACGTGTGATTGATCTATAAGTTCTAACTTAATTCTGCACAGTTCTATTTCCAAGTCACACAATGTAATACCGATAGAGTTCTTGCAGGACAAACTTTTATCGAGTTCCGTAGGACTCGAGACATACAATATTGAAACATTCTTTAGATTCTATGAGAAATACGACAGATCCAACAGAAACTGATTCAAAATGTTTTCAGATTTGTATAGGAGGAGTTGAGTTTTCGTTACTCAAAGAAAGATTCCAACAGATCTACATAAATTTCTATGATATGTGTCTATATCTTAGCAACACGATGTAAGAAAAAAATCCTAAAAGGATTTGGACTGATGGGGATGTTATTGATAGCTATGATTATTTCACTGTTTGTTCGAGATAGCAAAAGGTATTTACAAAAAACTATTGAACAGAAGAATTTCAATTTGGAAATACTTTGTGTTAGTTCAAATAATCAGAAATTTGCTTATAACATTTGAAGAAAGTCTCGTAGATCTAAATTCTTTTAGGACTATTTCTAGAATAATGTTTCCAACATATGAATAAATAGCATTGAAAGTGATGAGTGTAGGTGTGGGTATATTACTCCTCCTTATCCACACCCATACCCTGGACAATGTGCATTATGTAGATCTTAATGAGTTATAAATATCCCAAAAATAGTTCCGGTATAAGTGTTTTTGAATTCTCACTTGAAATTTTTTACAGAGATAAGTCTTAAACAGGACAGTTTGTTATGAAAATTTTGTCTTTTGATTTCAGGCTTGGTTATGGTAGATCTAGACACAGTGGATTAAATAATCCAAAAACTGAAGATCTGCAGACATCCTAAAAAAACAGTCAACGATGTTCTGATATAATCGAATCTTAGGGTGGTGCTTTCATGATTGCTCGTATACATCCAGAAATATTTGAACAATTATCCAAACTATAACCTATAAGAAATTCTTTGACTTTTCTCTAATATTCTTAAATATGGATTCATAGTGTCTTATGGATTATCAATCATATTCTATTCAAATAAATATAAAAAAAAAGCATATCTCTTCGAAATGAGTGTTCTTTAAAATTTAGAAAACATGCTGCATTAGTCAAACATTATTATGAATCTACTAAAAGTTACAAGATTATTAAATAAATATTGCAAAATTAACCTACCATCTTTTTGCATGTAAATAAACTGAAATTTCTAAACCAACAAGTAAATAATTTTTTGCATTTCGATAAAGACCAATTTCAAAATTAAGTAAAATTAAATATGCTACTTGAGATAGATAATTTTGAAGTGCATGAAGAACTAATGGAGTTAATTGAAGTTCTATTTAAATAAAAATCAAACTCAAATAAATTCATCAATCGTTATCACATACGTGTTAATTCCGATAATCGATTAATATCGATAATATCAAGTGATGTACGTAAATCTTGTGCACAATATGATCGACTTTCTTCAACTAAAGCAAGAAAATCATTTCGATTAAAATCTTTTAATTGTTCATCTAATAATTAAAAACAAAACACATATTTATAAAATTCATTGATGAAAAAATTTTTCTTTTACCATCATTTAATAGAAGTTTTGATTGAAGATTATATAAATGTGAACGTACAAAAAAACTATCTGCATATGCACATGATACAATTGGTCGTATTTCTAATAATTCAAGTGTTTTTTTACATGATGAAAACTACAAAACAAAAAAAAATAAATAAATAGATTCTTTTAAAAAGCAAATATTTAAATATACATCTTTTATATGTAAGAAATTTTCTGCAGTTGTTATTAAATTTAATGCTTCATCAACATCAAATGCTGAAATTTGTGTTGATGCTTTTGGATAATCACGAGATGAAACAATTATCAATGGTTTATATCGATCTTCAAGATTAATTGAACATTTATTTGCTAATTGATTACATGCTGTTAATATTGTCATACGACTTGAATGATTTGATGGTAAAAGATCAAGTAAATAACGATAGATTTCCATTGCTTCCGAATACTAAAGAATGATTATATCATAGAGCGGGTGATTGAAAAGTTTTTAGACAAGATCTTTATTCACTTTAAGCTAGATCCCAGTGAGATATAAAAACCTCAAGAGGATAAATGTTCTTAGGCTTTCTATCCAGAATTATAGGCATTTTAGCCTCAGGTATAAAATATACCAACAAATCGAACGACAGTATTTCAAATTAAGATTTTGCTCACAAATAGATCTGTTTGTGAGTGGAATGCCCTGAGAATTTCAGCTCAAAAGAATATTTCTTTCCCGAGATATTAAAGTCTCAACACCATACCATAGGCTAAAATTCAAGTAAAATGCCTATAGCTCTGGGCAGAAGGCCTAAGGACATTTATCCTTTTGCGATTGTTCATACCTCACTGGAGTCTATCTTATGTACAGAGCCTGAACTCAAAAGCGATGGATCAGTTGAGAAGGTTCCTTCGTAAAAAATTTTATCTCAATTTTTTTTTCGAGAGTAATGAAATAATCTTTGAAAGGTTCAAAAAATTAGTTCAGACGGAAATTTTTTATATTTTCAAAAGGCACAATTTTTGTTTTTCGTAAAAACTTATTTTTGAAAAATCGACAATCGTTTTACATTAAAGTTCTTGAAATGGGTGTAGTCTCATTTCAGTAAAAGCTACAGCTTACATTTTATAGAGAAGCGTTCGTTATAGAAAACGATCAACTCCGATCAGTTTTAATATGTTTGAAAAGGGATTTATAGAGTAAACAAAAGTCTGTTCAAAAATCGACAAAAAATTCTGTCGAAAATACGTTCTAGCGAGTCAAAAAAAGTGAATAAATATTTTGTCTAAAAATTTTCCAATTATCCATTATTATAAAATCTATTCAAATAAGAATAATAAAGAAAGATTTACATATTGAAAAAGATCAAATAGTGCGGCTATTGTGTGTACATTTGAATAGAATATATCTATTTCATTTGGATATATAATTGATACGCGTTTGAGAATTTCAATTGTGCATAAAGATGATGATTTCGATTTGATTATATCCCAACTTTTAAATAATGTTGATATAATTGATTTCTCAGAATATTTTCCTAACACTAGAAAAAAAAAAAAAATATTTATTATAGTAGAAGCTATTCTACAAAATGTACTACTGAAGTTTTTCTACAGATCCCTTAAATTTTTGTTTCTCTAAAATTCTCACTTTTGAAAAATTGACTTTTTGACTAGAAGGTGTTTTGTATCGAAAGGAGCTATTGGCAAAGAATATATAGGAATTAGAAAAAGTCTATTAATTCATCATTAAATCTAATTTTTTGGGTTACAAAAATTCCTTCACTACCTTCGAATAAAAACTAAGATAAAATTTCTAAGCTCATATTCAGAAATTGTACTATATGCTGGTTGTAATCTATAGACTTCGATTCCTCAGAAACATTTTCAAGGGAGACAAAAATAAACAAATATATTGTCTCAAAACTCTTGGCCTACCCACTAGAAGATTTTCCTTAATTATTTAATTCCTCGCAAAATGAGAATTTTATTTAAAAATTTACATTTTTAAAACCCTGAAAATCTCTTTTCAAATCTTGAAACTAGATTTGGTTTTCTAGAAAATCTTTTCAATTATTAATAATTAACCCTTTCAACACCAACGTGCTTTTAAGTTTCTTAGTTTTTGAATGATTCATGAACACAAGAAAGATATTGAGACGCAACGATGCAATTTAGCCTGCTGATCTGAACGATGTTATTAATTTTACTTATGAATATTTTTCCCTTAAGTTTTCATTATTATATTTTTATATAACTATGATGGACATTAACCATAAAAGATATGGTAGCATTAGTGATCATTTTCAATGAATTTCTCAAATTATATACTATTTAATCCTCATACTTTAGGTGCACAATCTAAAAATATTGTAGACTAGGTAGTATAATTTCTAAGCAAAAATAATATCTGTCAGCTGAGTTATGAAGTTTTTCGCAAGAAGGTTTCAAACTTTAAAGAGAGAGAATACTAAAGAAAGAGTTTTTATGTCTGTTTGACTCAGGAATTATTTGTATTTTATGGCAAAAAGAAATGAAACACTTGTGGTAAAAGCTAGTATCTATCATTATTGAGCAATGGTACTCGAAGGATTAAAGAATGAGAAACTGTTAGAAAACGATTGACTTTCTTTTGTTGTGTTCGAAGTTTTAGAACATTCTCTGTATATCTGATTGATCTTTGACTTTCTTCATTAAATTATTAATTCTTTTAACATTCTCATTTTATTTCACGAATTGAATTATAAATCTTTACTTTTATGAGCTTCCATCGTCATTGATTCGGCATGAAAAGTTTCAAGTTGATTAATAGCATTATTTTCAGCTGCTTGTCTTTTTTGTTCTTCATAATCTTGTTTGATTTTTTTAGACATCTATGAAAACAAAAAATAACAGAAAAAAAAACAAAATATTTACATTTGTCAGTTATATATATCAGTGACTTGCAACTTTTACGTACGAGTAGTAGGAAAAATTGAAAGTAAAGTTAAACTATTTTTGATTAATGTAAGCGTATAGTAATCAAAGTAGAGTCACGGCTTCGAAACGAAGCAAATTCAATGATATGAAATGTAATCCATTTAAACTCAGTTGAAATATTAGATGAAAAATGTCATCTTTTGTGTCACTATGAAAACGAAAAAGTGCCTGTCACACAATATTTCGAACGATAGGCATAGAAAGAGAAAGATAGGTGATTAAACAGAATACTTCAAGCTCTACAAAATGAATTATTCGTTATCTTTTCTTGTCTTCGTTTCTCAGAAAATTTCCTTTCCTTACGAGAGAAGTCGTCCAACTGATAAATTTCAAATAAGCTATGAATACCGTGAAAAAAGTTCTTTCTCTTAGCTTATTGCTACGGTGACACTGCACTTTTAAGGTATTTTTTACAATGAATATTATGATTCAGAAAAATTAATTTTCGAATTTCAAGTTGAAACTTTGTACACAGAGAGAGAGGTCTAAACAAGAGTAGTTTGCTGTGAAAGTTACAACAGGTCTTGTCGCTGTTTCGATCCTAAGATGCAACTATGGTAATAGCATGTCTATAAACCGACAGATTTGATGCTCGTATTTCAGAGTAGCAGCAAATCAAAATACCTGAAACTACTCTCCCTAAAATCTATCTCTATGCAAAGTTACAATTCGAAAATTAGTCTTTTTCGACCCCGGCATCAATTAAGAAATACCATCAAAACACAATATTTTCGTAGCAATAAACTGAAGGCACGAACTCTTTTCAGAGTATTCATAACTTATTTGGTTTTACATGATGCACATAATCTCGATTCAAAAATGATTGAACAGTTGGAAGACTTTCTTCGTTAGTGCATATATCCACCAACGACAAAATGCTTGCAAATCATATTTTTAATAGTCAACCGAAAAAACACACAAGATTCTCAGAAGATTTTTTTCATCTGTAGATTTCGTTCCATTGATCATTTTTATACAAAAAATGAAAAAAATATTCACATTTACTCAATACATCATAGTGCGAGAACCAAAATACTAAAAAAACGTCAATAACCTTCCTTTGCGCTTGACTACCCATAGAAATATTTATCAAAAATACGATTGTTTCACAGTGTGAGCCTCATAAGTTTGTTCAAATCCATCAATAAAAACAAAAGTTATAAGCCGAATACAGCTAAAATTCTAATTGTACCAAACAAGTTACAATTCACTCATATATGTATATTCTTTCTACTAACATCATTCGTTAATTTTGAATAATAAACTTGAAATTTAATTAAATAATATTCTGTATAAAGCCATAGACGTTGTACTATACCATGTATATCATCAACTGTTGGTGAACATTTACGAAGATGATTTGCTAAATTATTTGATTCATCACTTAAGAGATAAAAAAACAAAAATTCAGAAAAAAAAAAGTATATAATAAAAGAAATTTCATACACATCTAAAGTATTTCCACTTGCTAAATCAAGTTTAATTTGTTCAAGTAGAATTCGTGCACATAAAAAATGATTTGAACCATCACCAAAAAATTGTTCATATAATGAACGAACTAATGCACGACGTTCATCAATCATTTGTGTAGATTTTATACTGTAAAAAAAAAACAACAATTAGAAATTTGAACTTAAACAATTGATTTTAAAATAAAAAAAAAAGAAAATTTTATTTACTTAGCATTTCGATATTCATATAGTTCACATAGAAGAAAATCTTTTGCTTTTGTACTTGTACGATTAAATGTTGATGGTATAGCAACATCAAGAAATGAACGTAATTTAAGTTTTGATTCAAAAAATTCTTTATTTTTCTTTTCAACATCACGTTTAAATTTTAACCATTGAATTATTAACGGACGAAAATCATTTATTGTTGGATAAAGATCAATTATTTGTTTAACAATTTGTATTAAAAATTGTAAACATTCAGTTAATAGACCATTAAGACGATAACTTTGAAGAAATTGTTCAATAATTGTATTTAATTGATTCTATTTGAAAGGAGAGGAAAACAAAAAAAAAATTTGTAAGAAGCAAAATAATCTAATTATAATGTTAAACATACGATAGAATTTGTATCATTTGAATTTATTTGAATGCGAGTAAGAAGTTGTTTAATAGCATTTTTATAAGCCGACGATGAAGAAGAACTCATGCTTGTTAGTTTCGTCAAGCAATGAAAAAATGAATTTTTTTTTTCTTTCGTTTATTCATTCATTCATTCATTGTCTAGCGAGCGATCGAACATACCGGCTGATTTTTTTTTTCTAATGAATCATTCAAATTTTTAAAAGATAAAGTTTTATGAAATTTTTATTAATGAATTTTACTTGGAAAAATTTCTATGAATTGAACTTTCATTCAAAAAAGTTTTAATAAAAAAATTTCCAAACAAAAGATGAATATGTGATAGATGACGCTATTCTTTTATCATAATTCTTTGTTCTTTTTGAAATAAAATTTCTCAATCTTTTTCATTGGTGTATAGTCGCAAGGGAGGCAATTTAATTTGAGCAGAAACGAGAAATATTCTTCACTATAAAAACTTTACTAATCAATTTAAGTAATATTCAACATGTGAGTAACAAATGCGGTAATTCAAGATTCATTCCTATATTACATTTTTCAATGGCTCTAGTAATGTAACTAGATGGGTACTCGCTAGCGGCGTAACCAGGATTTTGATGGTGATGGGCTGTGATGGGGCTCAACTACTCAAATTCTGCCCAGTGGCAGGGGTCGCAATAGAATTTAGCTGGAGCGACTTTGCCAAGTGATGGGGCTGAGCCCCAGCTTGGTTACGCCACTAGTACTCGCTTCTACAAACGGTTAAGTTCTGTTTAAAAAGGAACTATTCATGTGATTCAAATTGGATAACTTGAACTCTGATTTGAGTTCAGAAATTATTCAACCGGTTCTGATAATGTTGAGTGTCTATGTGATAGTTCAAGCGTTTCTTGAGTTATATGGACAATCATAAAAGCATTATAAAGTTCGGAAATTTTAGGACATCATTGATTTTTTCTATTGATGCCTGTAGCCTTTTGACATTGGATTCGGTGCATGCCTTAAAAGCATTAAAACGTGACGTTAGCGGGTTCATCTGCTAATATTTAGTGGAATAGAACTTCTCTATGGAATATTTTCTAAATGCTTAAATTATTTATTCAATGTTTCTGATTCGAATATTCATTAGGAATATATCTTAATAGAAATCGAAGAAAAAAAAAGAAATGAATTAATATTGTTGTTCTACTATTCCTTCTAGAAATATTACTTTTAATTATTATCATTGTATAAACGATATATTTATCATAAAAACTATTAATTGACAATTTATTGAATTCTATTTCTTATAAATCAAGATATATTCATTCAAATATAATCTTTATTACTTTCAGACTTGAAATATTCAAAGAACTATCAGAATCTCTAAGTTCATTGTATCTCATATAAGACAACACATGTGTCACGTATTGAAGATTTAAGTTTATTTCTTAAATAAAGAACTATATTTAACCAAAAAAAAATCTTACCAATCATCAAATCCATCTATTGATAAATTACATAATTCACTTATAGAATCAATGAAACTTGATGTAAGAATAATTCTCAATCATTAAACTAAAATAATTCAACTTTTTTGATTGTTTTATTGAATTTATTAGTAAACCATGAAATGCTACAGAAACTTTAGAAATTATTAAATAAGAATTAAAAGAAAATATTCTATCATCATCAATATTAATCTATGATAAGGAAAACATATCAGCTAAATTCAAAATATTAATAAGTTACATAAATAAATTCATATTGTGTATTGAATACAATGACAACACTTCATACATTAAAAAATAGAACAATTGATATAAGAAAAAGTTAATCTATTCAGTCTTCGAATTTATTCAGTTCAAAGTCATGTCAATGTCAGTATGTTAGATTTGTTTAAAAAAAACACAATTAACCAACCAAAAGTACGATGATCGTTGGTCATGACACTTAAATTTACCTTTTGACGATTTTCGGAAATTAATAAAATTCAAATGTTAGAAACTCGAAGTATGCAACATATGGCTATTTTATTTGTTAATATGGCAGAGACAGATAAAAATTCGTATGTTTATTCATAGTTTTTCAGTAGTAATGAACCAACGAAAAGTTACAAATATAAAAAAACATTGTAGAAAAATATAAAAATCTACTTGACAGAACCACAATTTCTATTTTCAATCTATAAGACATTTTATAAATAAAAAATGTAATGCAATGATCTTGTAATAAATAATTTCTAATGTATATTCTAAGCATTCAACTTACTCGTTATTAATGAAGAAATTTCAAATAAAATTCTATCAAATTTGATTTTTTTATAATAAAGGTTTTGTTTTTCGATATCTAAATGAAGTTCAATTTTCATCGTTTGTACTATAGCAGAATAATATAATGAACTATGTAAGAAAAAACCTATGAAATGTCGAAAAATAAATATCCTTACTATGTTTTATTGCTTTCAAAAAAAAAATATTTGAGTATTTTAATTTGAAATATTTAAGAATATGTTTTTAGATATTTATGAGTCGAATAAGAATAAATTATTACTACTTGATATCTAAGGTTTAGAAAAAGAAATGTCTCTAAAATTGATTTCATCATGACACTCGAAATTATATAAAAATTTATTTATCAAATTAATAAAAAAATTGATGTTGAATAATCCGACATATGGGCAGTTCGTCGCAACCCTATAATTCAATTATTAGTTTGAATATTGCTCTTCATTATGTTTTCTCTAATGAGAAGAACAATACTGAATGACTACCGCGATTACACATAATAAATCAAACAAGAGTTTTTGGGTTCATGCATGAGTTGATAAGTTCGTCTTGAACCAAGGACCATGCTTTTATTTGTAATCGGTTTCAAGTTATTGAGTTGAATTATAAACTCAAATGTTTCAATTACTAGCTTGATGTTCATGCGTATGCATATCGCTTGCTGCTATGTAATGCTTTTTCCAAATCTCAAATGTAGTTGAATGATATTGAATAAAAATGATGTAAAGATAGGTAAAACTAGAGTCGATCTTTCGTTGGTTCAATTGCCAAAAGAGTCTAGAAGTTGCATGAGCTTACTTGAGCACGCTTCTAATATTCAGTGCCAAACCAGGCAACTAAGGTAACAGTAGATTCAATATTGACACCATGTCGAATTTTATTCCTGATTTGATAGTTCCATTATAATACTAATATTCTAAACAGATTTTTCAAGAGAAGACAATCATTCAGCATTTCTCTTTTCATTAGAAAACATAATGAAGAGCAACATTCAAATTAATAATTGAATTCTAGTGTTGCATGCACACATATAAAAAGAGCGACTAGTATAATACTATGAAATTTAACTTATTCAATTATCGAAAACTATAATTTGTCACTTGATATTAAGAAAATATCTGCTCAATTACAAATATTACATATCAGTACATTTCAAAATGAGATTTATGTCGATTCTAATCGATCAAAATGACTAATTTTACAAAAAAAAAAAATGTTCTGATTTTTCACATCATTACAACAATGTTAATACTTTTCAAAACACATGATACCATGCACACCTTTTCTTCGTACACATTTTGCATAGCAGAAGAAACAGAACGAGGAAGGCTTGAAACACATAGGTTTTTTTCCCTTTCGCACACCATGATAGAAGAAAAACCAAACATAAATAAAAGACGACGACTATTTGAAGTAAACATACATTGACTGTCTTGTCGCTTATCAAAAACGAAACTAACACAATGATAATACTCGAAAGATAGAATATAGTATACTATCATGTCAAATCAAAAACAATCTGATATAGTTCAAGGGAATGATGAAAACGAAGTATGAGAAACTCTTTCTCATACAAATACTTTATTTTGTCCTATCTTGTAGATAGATACAAATGACAATGATTTTTTCAATATGGATTTGGTTGAAGTTGAACAAATTCCAAAATGTACTCGTAAGTAAATATTCTTGTGAATGATGTCTAAATTCATTGTGTTCATCATGAAAATAGAAGTTCTTTTAGATGATTTTTTCATTACAACAGAATATGATTCAATAGTTGAACGATTTGAAATATTCGATAGAATCGCACATATATTCAATGATATTTATGACAATTTCAAACTTAACATTTATACAAGTAAATTTGAGGAGGCTATGGCAAAATCATTGTTCAATAACGAAAATGTATGTATGAAGTTTTGAAAATATTTAACAATTATGATAGTGAAATAATCTTATTCTTAGTCACGTCCATTAGCAATCCATTTATCTCATCATCAAAGTATCGCTACGAATATATTTTGTTTGAACGTCCTCTCTGACAATGAAATTATTAATTATCTTAATCAAGAATTCATCTTATGGAGTTATGATCGAACAAATGACGACGATTTTATTTCGTAAGTAGAATTCAATTAATTTGACTAAAGCAAAAATGAAAGTGTTAGTTTTTTATCATCTACATTTCGACACAGAATGTGCTAAATTGTTCGAATTCGGTTGAGTCTCTGATTAATTCTTTCTTGTCCTATGGTCCCTATAGAGACTATTTTATAAAAAGTTAATTCTCTTGAACTATGAAATATTTAGAAACAGATGTTAAATTAACTTAAAGTCTATCTATTGTAGAACTTAAACTCAACAATCTGAATCTGATCTATATCATAAAAATAAGGTTTGAAGTATGTGAATGTGTGTATGATTCGGTTAGGTGGATAGACGAGGATTATGTACAGTACCTATTACGTACAATTATGATTTTTTTTTGATAATTACGTGTAACTGTATCGCAATTCGATTGTAATTGAAAACATGAATCGCTTTATTTGGTTTCTTTACACAATAAATTGTCTCGTTCACACACAAACATACAAGACGAAAGAAATCTGCTTCATGTTCTGATTATCCAACATTAAAGAATTGTTGTTTTTTTTTTTTTGAGAACTGAAAATCGCATGTGACAAAGCTCTTTTATGCACTCTCCCTAACTTCTTGAGTTAGAACTTTTATTTTTATACAATAAGTACACTTTTAAATGACTATTTATTTGTTGAAAGTGTTCAAGTAGCTGCAAACATACATCAATAAGAAAATTTCTGAGAACTTTTTTCCATACCTTAAGTTTGAATCTTATTTCTGCAAAAACAAAATTCCTTCATGTTCATGTATGTTTACTACATGTGCTTCGTTTTTTAGCCATTCTAAAAATGTCTTGCACACACACGTATGGATTCTCTACAAAAGCATTCTTGTATTCTCGCATGGAGTGTCCATGGCATATCATAACAATTCATGTATGTATTTGCAGCATTACTGCTGTGTGTACTCGAATTTTATAAGCTTCTGTATTTGACTGGGCACACCCATAGCGTACAATGTGAAGCTAGTGTTCATGCAAATGCATGAACTATGTTATCGTGTTTGCCTACTTCGTTGTGAATTTCCAAAATTTTTTCAAATAAAAAACAATCATGAATCCATTACGTATCTAATATATATTGGTGCTTGACGGGTTTGGCTCAAACTTTTCTTGTGTATATTAGGAGCTATAAGATTAATGTTATTGAGCAAATTATTCTTCCGAACCGGCAGGTTTAGTCAAAGACAAGAAAGAATAGTGTAAGTCAGTGTAGTCGGTTGTAAACTGAATAAATTTAGAAAGACAGCACGTAGAGATCTAAAGTTTTCATGGCAAGATAACTGCAGATATTGTTTATCAAAATTTGATTGGTAAGAAATTGACTGATGAGGTCGGTTGTTGCTTGACATTCATTAGTTCAGCGTCTGCTGAAAAAATTACCTATTGCACTTAAAATTTCAATGTAACAATTCGATAGAAGACATTGTTCCCCATTTATTTACACGAAGTCGAACTCTGTAATTTTCGTTGTTGAAAAGCTTTAAGCAGATGTGTTCCCGATATTTCCAATTTCGTTTAGTCGACGTTCGACTATTCCAAAAATCGTTAGAACATAAGTAATCGAATATGTTAAAACGAATAATGACGTTTACAACATGTTAACTTCGAAAATGTATATTCACTGATAAATTTTTTAATTTACCTAACTTCAAAGTAAATTAAATATGCCATCTCTAATATCGTCCGTTCATTTTGTTTACAATTGTTTCATTGAAATCGTTGAACGTTTATATTTTAGTTTTCAAAAAACAATAAAACAATTCATGAGTGAAGAAATAGTTCAAAAACTAAATTCATTCGATATTAATGACTATCCATTACTCATTTGTTTTTCATTTAACATTGGTCATATTGAAATCACCGAGACTATTGAAGGCACAATGAGTGTTACGGAAACAATTGAATATCTCCGAAGTGCACGATTACAATTCGATCGACGTATAGAAGAACTTTGCTAAGATGAAAATACTTTTTTCAACCGTTCTACAGAATAGGTTTTGTGAAAATTTTCCAAAATTAATGACGAAAACAATTGAACTTACTTCGAATACTCAACAAACAAGAATATTTGAGTCAACATTGAATATAAATGAATCGAACTCGAACAATCATATGGAACTAGATTCTAAAATGATGACAAATGTTAATCAATCAATATCGAATAGTCATTGTGAAATCATGAATAAAACTAAGATCAATACAAAACAAGAATCAATTTCAGATTTGATTGACAAAAAGAAATGCATCTGTACCGAAGGATGCTTTTGAATCGAATGTTGAAAAGTCTGACAATATAACATATATTAAAAAAATACTGCCATAAAAAAGAACCGGTTCGATCCTTGCATGTCAACATTGAGCGTTCTCATTTTAAATTTAAAAAAAACCAGATAGAAGCATAAACAGTACTGTAAAAAATGAGAAGAACAAACAAATTTCATAGAGTAAATGAAATAAGTTAACAAAAACAGACGTCATTTTATTAAGACAATACGATGAAGAAGAGCTTTCAATATCAACAAAATATTATCATCAGTGCTTGTGACCAATGATATATGTCATTCACTTTTCTTTTCACTCTAAATATTGCAAAAGATAGAGAATACTGTAATGTCCTGTGGGAACGATTTTTCCCAATTCCCATTTCCGTACGAGTGCGTATGGGCTAAGTTAACATCGTACACCCTCTGACAACTTTAGCCGAACAGCCGTTTGCTTACATAGTGGCACAAGTGACAAGCCTAGATCAATTAACATTAAAAACTATTTTCTCTTCCTCATTCTGAGGGTTGACATATAGCTAGTCTACTCAAGAGGCCTTTTGACTAATTACAAGCTTTCATTGCAATTTTTCCTCTGATTAAATGTAGACCACCGTGACAAACAGATGGCATGATATTATGATTTTACATATGAGGTTTTTGAACCGGGGAATTTTCGAATTCGAAAGTAATTTAACATCCAGAAATCGAAAAGAAAATTTTTGTCTCATAATATTGTATATTAGATCGTATAACAGGCCGATATAAACACTTAGAGATGATTCTTGCTTGTCTTGTGCAGATCTTCATGAATATAAAGGTATTTTCAGAACGAATAAGATTCATGTTTTAACATATAGATTTATTTCAATTTAGAATCATCACAAAAAATAGTTTGTCAACAAATAAGAATTGTTTTCATTAATCAATTACCTTGATCTAAAACAGCAACTTATTTGAACTATTTACATATCAATACGCGACTTTATAACAAAAAACATCAATATACACATCTACAGACAATTGAAAGTCAATTTTGATGATATTTTTCTACTTTCTTTCTTTTATGGAAACATTTTCGTCAATATATTTAGAAAAGAAATCTAGTCTACTAATAAATTCATGTAATTCTTCTGTTACAATCAAACAGTGGTTAGTAACAAGTTCTCTCGCATACAAAAAAAGAAAAAGAGTATCATATACTCTATTAGAATATTCATTTTTGTCTAGCGTTATTGGTACGATATTAATATTTTTAAAAAATCACCGTACCTTACCTGAAAATATCATCGAAAGTAGTAAATAGAATAAAAAGAAGCTTCCAATTCATTTCTATGGTATTACAATGTCAAATATGGTGGTGCCACTTTAATTGTACAGAGTTCAGCTGAAAAATATTCACAAAAAAACTTCCATCAATTAATTAAATCTTGTGAATCGATATTCAAAATTGAATTGTTAATATTACGTCACTTTTTCCCAAATTTTTCAAAACAATAGTGAGAATGAGTCATCCATTACAATGACGCATTATTTATATTCCATAATCATAAAAAACTCACAGAACGAACACATTGTCTTGCATATTTCAATGGATTTTTTTGCAAAGAATAGTTCTGTTTTCGTGCAGTCATCGACATATGCGCAGTAGAAAACTCATGCAAGAAAAAAGTTTTTGTTATTAAAATCTTAGTTTTTCTTTTAGAAAATTTGAATAGGTCTGACGATGGTCACAAGTGGCAAATACGAGTATATGAACGAGGAGAAAATCGACAAACAATTTATATGTACATTATGTCATGCACCTT
>CAJNOL010002391.1:0-39676 GCA_905250125.1 Rotaria sordida | reverse complement strand
AATCAAATAATATATTTCTCGATATATCAAAAAGAATATTTCGATAGGTACCAACGATGATAAACAAAATGCAAAAGAACATTTTGCTCGAATTTTGCAGTCTGAACACCTTACGCATATGAAAAAAGAACAAAACTCAAATTCTTTTTTTCTAACGGCTACTCTTTATATCATTTATGGATTTATCACCGTTATCATTTTTTATTTGATAACAAAAGTCATTTGTCCAAGTGGTCCTTGCCATGAAAATCATAATTTCTTGTTCTTTCATTTTTTTTTTTGTCAAACTTCTTGTTATATCAATAAGAGAATTGGCAAGATATGTTGAGTACTTTTTCATACTCAAGTTTGATCTTGAAGCTCAATATAATATATCAAACATATTATGAGTTAATTGCTTGTTTCGAACGAATATTCAAATATATTGTTTTCATATAAATCAAAAAAAAAGCTTTTATAAATAAAAAAAATTTTTATGTTATAGCTACAGTTAACATATTTGACGATAGAATTTTTTTATTTGATTTCGTTGCATATTGATAATTATATTTTTTATTATTTGTTAATTTTGAAAGATTTGTTTTTGATAATGATTTAAAATTTTTACGTTTAGTTAATGGATAATATTGATCATAAAATTTTACTTTACGTTGTATGATTTTATTTTTTTGTTGTTCATTATTATTTAATTTAAATGTAACAGTTCGTTGTTGTTGTTGTTGTTGTTGTTGTTTTTTATCATGCCACGGTAATATTCGATTTCGATATATTGCTGTTTGTTTTTCAATATCACTTGTATCACTATCAATATTATCATAAAAATGTTCACTTGATGTATTATCATCATCATTATTATCATTAAGATTAATTCCGCGTAAACGTAAACGTTGTCGAAATAATTCTTCTTGTAATTTAATTGTATGTTCAAGATTATCATGTGTTGTATACATTGTACAAGCAGCATTTAAAACACGTTCAAGAGATTCATTTTCATCAGAATATGTACTACTTGGTAAACTTTCAGCTGTATTATATGCACTTGAACTACTTTCATTATGTTTTATTGATGATTGATCGGTTGTCGAAAGAGAAGGCGATGATAATGAATGATGAGATTGAGGTTGAGGTATAGCAGATATATATTCAATATGATTATCTTTTTTAAGCGTATAATATTTTGGATTCTAAATGAATGAATATTTTAATGATTCGAAATTTTTTTTTTATTTTTTAAATCTATACAAACTTTTTCTGAATTTTGTATTTGTGGTAAATAGGATTTTGTTTCATTATAATGTGGTGAACAATTTGAACATATTAATGATGAATTATTTTCATCTGTTTGACTTGAAAAATCTTTTAAAGCTTTCATATTTTCATTAAACTATAAATAACAAAAAAGTTTAATATTTAATTTATCAAAACAAATTATGTTTATTTTAATAAAAAAAAAAAAACTTGAAGATAAAACTATGCACTTTCTTTAGTAATACGTAATCATTTATTCTAACACTTCTACTTGTTTTAATTCATCAAAGAAGTTTAAAGAGAAAATAAACGTGATCAAACTTTGTTTTAATGTAGTGACGTTTGTCTGGCTGCCTAAAGGTACTTTATCATATAATCTTTCATCACATATCCCAGACAAATTATTTAACTTTCTTTAAAAAAGAAAAGCATTGTGTCAGTGGTCAAATAATTCAACGTCTATTATTCATTCAATAATACAGTAAATAATATTTTCTCATTATAATAAAAATAATATTATTCAATTATTTTACCGTTTTCTGTTGTTGATATTTAAATATAAGATGTGCCATCTTTTTTTTATGTTGTTGTAAATCATTATATAATATTCCGATTTGTTTAATTAATTCATGTTCTTTTTTTTCATGTCGTATATTTAAATCATCAATAATATTTTTTAATTGTTCTATTGTTTGACATTTTTCATGAAGAATATGTTTTGTTGTTATTATATCCATTGATGTATGAGATAATCTTGATGAACTAAACATTTGTTTATCTAGAAGAAGAATAGATATTCATACATACTATATCAAGTTATAACTAGTCTAACGTCAGACTTTTTTTTTTCTTCTACTATGAATATTAATCGATCCCTATTTACTCACCGTCATATATCAAGAGGAACAATCTTCATTCTCGATTGTCGACCGATGGATAAGAAAAAAGAAAAGAAAGAGAAGAGAAGAGAAGAGAAGAGAAGAGAAGAGAGAGACAATCTTTTTTTTCTCTTTCTAATTATATAACGTTGATTTAACCTGACAAACGCACACCAACATTTTTCTCTATACATCATACATTTCCTGTTTAACGTTTGCTTACTCGTCATGCAGATACAATTCATGAGTTGTGTATTGTTTGTACATTTGCACATATAACCTCTTCATCTATCTAAAATCATTGCGTATACATACATACATATACATACAGGACAGATTTAACATTCATTGTACAATCAGAATATTGAGTATATTCTAATTGTCTTATTTATTAATCAAATACAAAATAGGATTATATTGTCGTATATACATGTTTTTGTCTATGTGAAAAATCAATCGAATCTATTATTATTCTAAATGATTACTCCCATTCATCTGACATTGATTTAATAAATAGATAACGAAGCAGAAACAAAAAGAAATTAATTACATTGAAGGTCGATATATGAAAAGCGTGAAGGATTATCTTACTCAAAAGTCGCGTCAATTTCGGATCTATATATCTATATATATATATATATATATATATATACATACAATATTGCTTATACACCTATTTAACATAAAAGAAGATTATAGTGAATGTCCTTCACAGAATAACACTAGTGCTCTATGCATATAGTGGGTGTATGAAACGATTATATAATGAGTGAAGTGTGCATATCAACAGATGCAAGTATCACAACATAAATACAAGTGGAATCTTTGTTCCGCATATATACATACATAATGACAAAATGACGACAGAAGACCTTGATGAGTGGTGCCTTAGAAATGTCAGAAGAATATATGTATAAATATGATAAGTTCTACTGATTATCATAGACTCAGAGAACTATAATAAATGGGTCGGTCGATGTTGTTAATAGTTATTAGTACCTATGTGGATGTGTTCTTGAGTTTCTCTCTTTATAATAATTGATGACATATGAGACAGCGTGTGACTTAGTAAAGATCATAGAGACAGGTTAAATGACGGCATTGGAACTTGTCAAGATAAGACTTCTCGCATAAAGTCGGCCCAATATCTAATACGACAACAAAAATAACGAATCTCATCTCAGTCTATGTAAAGCATGTGTTGATATGTACGATAAAATAACGAAAAGCAAGTAGTCAATCATCAGAAAATACTACAATGACAAATATATTTGCACTGAGGTTTTTCTTATCATTGAATTTGTTTTCTTGTCCTATTTAATTAAAATAGCACTTACTTTATCGAATAAATCATGAAAGAAGATCATTTCACGGATCATTATATTAATCGTTATTGAATAGGACAAAAAAAAAGTACAAATTTATTTCTTGATCAACATCAAACGAACGAAAAAAAAAATTATCAATCCAATTGATTTTTTTACACTGGTTATTTTTTTGTACTTTCATATATATATATATAGATTAATTGTTATCAAAAATGAATTTTTATTTAATAAGAAAAAAGATCTTAATTAAATAAGCTATCAAAAAAAAGAAAAATACTAGACATATAACATCCGGTCAATAATGTCTACATGCAATGTTTGAATCTATTTCATTGTACATATACCTGTAACAATCTAATTCATATGTATTGACGCTTATGCTCAATAACCCATCAAACTGCTCTTTTTATATTATCCTACTTATTTGACGCTTTCACCTGGCATGATTACTCTATAATTAGTTTTTTTTTTCTTTATTCGAGATAATGTTGACCTGTCCTATCCAGTGGAGTGTAGAGCAATGTATGCATATGACTCAAACTTATCAAATTAGGAAATTCATAGAACATGCGGCGATCAAACGAACATTCGGTGATAGACAGACGGTGCTTCTCTTGAGAAAGAAAAAGAAAATTAGAAAAGAAGCGAACCTTTCTAGTAAAAACAATCTAGAAAATGAACCTGTTCTCATGTTCAGTTAAAATAACGTTCGAACTCTATCTTAATGATGATTGACAAGTGCACAAGACAAGCCCTACGGTCTGTTCAACAATGATCATACATAAAAAACATTTCTTATGAGAAAGAAAGAAACAAAAGAGGTGTCAGATAATCGTTGTTGATATCAATTACCTATTAACATCTTCTCATATAAAAGGTTATAAAATAAAAATCACTTGAATTGAAATCGATCATGGATGAGGATAAAATTTTACTTCTTTTCATATGAACATTTATAATCTATCTGTTATTACTTTACATTTGATGAATGATAAAAATATTGTTTTGTTTGTATCATGTCTATTATATAATCATACTTATGTCGAAACGATGAATGTACATTTATATATGTCTGATTGTGTTCATTGAAGATTATTTTTTACTTATTTATGTAATTGTACTATCGAATATGTATGTTTTTGCAAACTATTCGAAAAAAATTATATGATCAATGTAAAAAATAATATATATATAAAATCAGTTGAAAGAAAGAAAATTTTATCTCATTAAAGCTTTTTAGCATATGATAAAAATGATTGTCATAGATAGAGATGAATGATTTTGAATTTGAATTTAATGGGTCATACTACAAAACAATACTATATCTTTTTTGATTGAAAAAAAGTCTACGAATATCGAGAAAGTCTAATTTTAATCCGACATATAAGTTAACTTTTTTGATTTCTGTAGGTGAAATTTTTAATTAAAATAATAGTTCATGTTTATTTGATACTATATTTTCAATAGCAATAAGGTTTGATTCAACTAATTCTTGCTTTCGTTTAATTGAATCATTTTTTTTTCATGTATAATCGTTGTGAAATCTCAAATAAAATATGTACACTTAAAATGTCAAAAGAAGAACATGATAAAAATTCTTTTACTTTTTCTAATTGCTGTCAAATTCTTTTTATTGAATCTTCAATGTCATGAACAAATTCTTCTTCTTTTATAACTCTTTGTTGTCAAAGTATAAGTCAATATAAATATAAATTATGCATAGATATATAACCATAAAAATCACAGTTGACGTCAAATTATTCTATTTCAACATAACAGAATACCATTTTGTTATGTTGTAAGATTTTTCCTGTTGCTATTGTTCGAATAAAATTCCATTCATTTTCAGCATACCGAACTTCAAGTTTCTATTATAAATCACAAATAGGATTCTTTTAATATTAAATTTTCATTATTCTTTTTTTTCTAGATAATTGAAATAAATCAATCTGAGTTAAAAAAAAAAAGATTTCAATATACATGCAGAAATACGTCATGTTGTTCTTCTCCTTGATTTTGAATTTCCATTAAAGATTAAAACTTTTTCATTTATTATTATAAAATAAAACTGACTTTTTCCTACTACTTTTATTTGTTATTAATGTTGTATAACAATCAATTAATTCTCAAATTTCTTAGAATTCATCAACAGTCTGACAAAATCGAGTTTTATAATGAGAAGAATTAAAGAGAATGTTTACTTTTTCAAGATATTCTAGTATGATTAGCATATTTGGACAAGTTCTCGTTCATCGTGTGCTTGTTTGCATTAGTTTTTTAATTATATTCTTAAGTAGCTTATCTTTTTTTCTTCTCAAGGATAGGATTTACACGTTGATATATTTTTCAAAAACTGGCTAAATTTTCACGTAACTTATGTTCCTTTATATATATGTTTGACTTGTAACTGCGTAATTTTAATCTTTATATTGTTCATTCAGATTCTTAAATCATTTAAAACAACAAAAAATAAATAAATGAATGGATTCTTAAGAATTCAATATTTATTTTTGATCTATCAATAAGGTTTGTATCTGGATAACTTCATGTTGTTTTTCTAACAATTGTTATGTAGATGATAAATGTTAATGACCACATTCGAGTAATGTTCTTTAGGAAAAGACAATTTATTTTTTATTAATAAAGGATTTTTATTGCTGTTATTGCAATTTTCATATTGAAAACTGTTCAAAAATGTTTTTCCATGAGTGTATTCATGGTTATCTATGAAGATGTAAAAAAAAAATCTGCTATTTGACTCTAGCAATCAGAAACAGAATGAAAAGAAAAGATACAACTATAGACATATTACACATAGAAAAAGAATCTGTTATTTGTTGCACTTGTCAATAGTTTTATCTATCATCATCATCATCTCGTTGAGGATACCGTTGTTCACAGGCACAACATAAACAATTGACATTACTGACATCCGTTGGTGCACAAACACAAACAGTATTGCCACACTAAAAAGAAATCATATATATCATTAAAAAAAAGAAATAAAATATTTCATTTACCGAACAACATTGTCCAGAACAACAAGCTTCACATGTAATAATATCTGCAAATTCGATGGACTATTTAAAAAATAAAGAATAATAGATAATTTTTTTTCTTTTTATATAAATTATTTTCTTGTAATATACTCCTCGTTTTGGACAACATGCATCAAGACATGATTCAATTGATGTTGTACTACAACAATCACATGCTTGAGCACATCCTATACAACATTCTTGACAACCTAAACATCGAATACCACTGATATTACAATTGCAGCAATCTCGAAGCATGCCACGAGACTTCAATAATCAGCAAAAAAAGAAAAATAAACAAGCATTAATAATTAAAATAATTCATTTTTTTTATCTACCTTTAAAATTTCTCGAATAATAATAACAATAATCAAAACTAAAATAAGACCACTAATTGTAATCACAAAGATATAAGGCGGAGCCAATGCAAGCTGATTTCCACTAGCGATACCGCCAGGAAGAAACGTAGAAGCCTATAAAAACAATCAAATTAATCTGATATTTGTTTTTTTTTCCTGATAATAAAAATACCTTTACATTAGTTGACATTTAATGCTAGTAATTTTTTTTTTGTTTCAGCAATTCTCCATTTCTGCATTTTTCTCTATGTAACGGCCTCTATTCTAGCGAATATATTGTAATCATGGTAACAACTCTTTTGTTGTTAAGTCTATTGGTGATAAGAATGGCGACTTGAATTCTCTTATGTTCATTATCTGATTTCTACAAAACTACGTTCATCAATTTAAGAAATCATGGCCGACGATGAAGAAGAAATGGGCGAAGAAGAAAATACAAATAATTTAGGCGTATGAGCATTGATTTATTTTCTTTTCTGAATTAATTTTTTTTTTTTGTGATTGTTTAAGTCTTATGAAGGTGATCGTAATGAAAATAATGAACGTCATGGTTTTGGTAAAGCAAAATTACCAAATGGAGATACATATGAAGGACAATATCAAAATGGTAAAAGACATGGAACAGGAACTTATCGATTTGCAAATGGTGCTCGTTATATAGGTTAGTTTTTTTAATAATTTATTTGAATTATTTTATTTTCATATTTTTTTTTTTTGTTTCTTACATCAAAGGTGATTATATGAAAAATAAACGACATGGCCAAGGAACATTTCATTATCCTGATGGATCAAAATATGAAGGTGAATGGAATGAAAATATACGTGAAGGTATTGGCACATATACATATCCAAATAATGATACATATGAAGGTGAATGGAAAAATCATCAACGACATGGAAAAGGAACTTATACATATGCAGCTACAAGTAATGTGTTTAGAAATCCTAATGTTGTTTTTGTCAATTAACAAAACAAAAAAAAAATAACGTATCTTTATAGAAGCACAATATACTGGTACATGGAATAATGGTAAACGACAAGGTCCAGGAGAAATGCAATTTGCTCATTATAAATACGTTGGCAAATTTCATGACAATTACGTATGTTATTTTCAAAATAAAACGAGAATCCATAACAGTTGTTATCGTGGACAGCTATTTCCATGATATTTTCTTTCCTACAGCTCTTAATTAGAACGATGAGTAATCAGAAAAAAACGTATTGAAACTATATATAGATCTCGTTCTCTTTGCCCTAATACTATCTTTGACTTTGCCTACAACCTTAATCTCTTCCTTGACATTTCGATTGCTGTCAACCAATATTACAAGAGTAGCATCTGTATAAAGTGCGACAGTCATGTTGCCATAAAACGGTAAATTCGATAGTGATGACATGAGATTTTCTGATCTCTTATACAGATTATACATACATGTCTATCTGTCATCATCATCATCAGCAGCAGCAATGACAGAAAATAGAGTTTAGATATCAATTGTTGATCTTTTCTTGTTTTTTTGTATATATAATGTAAGACTTCTCTTGTTAGTATTCATCAATAAAATAATTTAATTTTAATAATTCTAAACGAATTTTTGTATATTTCTAGCCAAAAGGTAAAGGTAAATTTGTCTTTAAAAATGGATATCAACAAAATGGTGAATATCATATTACATCAACGGTAATGAAACTCTTTAAACTTATGCATACAAGAATTAAAAATAATATTTAGGTTACTGATGATGATTCCGATGCTCCACCTCAAGTACAATATAAATGGATTGCTCATGATGTTACTCCAGTTGAACAAGAACAACCTTATGATTTAGATGATGAACAAGCTGAAACAGATAGAACACAAGGTAAAATTTAGTTTAATTTTTTTGTTTTTTAAGATTTGTTTTTAAAATTCTTTTCAAAAAAGAATTAATTGATAAATTTAAAAGAAAACAATTAACTAATCAAGAAGGTTTGATTCTATGCTAAAATAGTTTGCATTTTATTTATTATTTTATTTGAATAAAATTAAAATTTATTCTTATTTATAGAACATGATACTCTACAAAGAATGCATATTCTTTCTGGTAAAAAAAAATGATTTTAATCTATTCATTTAATTTCTTTAATATAGATAATAATACACCTGAAAATCAATTAAATCCTGAAACAGGTGATACATTTGATGGAAATGAAGATATTGATGAAAATCGACAAGAGAATGATGGTATATTTTAAAAAAAATACATATAATTATTTTTCTTTTTCATTTATTTAGAAATACCAGGTGAAGAGCAATTTGATGAAGAACCATAGATTGTATTTTTTTTTCTAAATAAAGGAACGATAATATGTCCTTTAAATATAAAAAAAAAACAAAACAATCATGTGATTTCTAGGTTAAAAAAAAAAAGAAAAACAAGTCATTAATGGAAACGAAAAAGAAAACACAGAGATAACTAAACTACATGTTATAAGAGAGAAAAAAAACATGTTCTTTTTTTCTTTGCGAGTATGATGATGATAATAGAAAATAAATTTGTGAACTTAACATTGAAGAGTGTCTGTCTTGTAAAAATTCGTGCATGAATGTTAGCGAGAGAAAAAAAACACACTCAGGTGAGATCTTTTGAACAAAAAAAAAAAATAAATAAATAATTATTGCTTAATTATGCTGTTTGGATTTTTCAGTTGTAGGTTTGATATTGAGTAAATCCTGGGCCTTCTTTTTTAAAGTTTTCAAAGTACCAGATGATTCTTCTTCTTCTTCTTCTTCTTCCTCATCATCGTCATCATCACTGTCGGTCTCTGAGTTCGAGTCGCTGTCTGTATCACTGTCGGAATCGGTATCAGAATCAGAATCTGTATCAGAATCCGATTCTGAAATATCATTTTTTCTTTTTGGTCGATGTTTCTTAGCATCACCACGATAATCTTCGAGATTTTCAAAGATCTCAGCATATTCTTCTAATTCTTCTTCACTGTTTCCTTTTTAATATAAAATTTGAAATAGTGTTAATTAATAAAAAAAATGAAATATATATTCTTACCTCCAGCACACTCTTCACTACATTCTTCACGTCGTGATTTACCACAATTCATCCTCCTCATACATTCGTTATACGATAAAAAGATTGAAGCACGATCACGTGGGATGAAGACTGCTAAAATTGATAAGTTGAACATTTTGTGAACATAGAGAAGACAATTTCTGTCTGATTATTAGTACATATATATGTGTGTGTTTACACTAAGAGAAAAGATCGTATGAAGCTAGCACTAGAGAGGAAAAAAAAGCAAGTATACAACAATGAGTAATATACAGTACATTACAATGTAGGTATAAGAAAAATCTAGGCTAACAATAAAACAAAATTATATTAGATAAAAGATAGATGATGATGAAACAAAAAGGTAACTATTCTCACACAGGATGTTTATATCTCAAAATTTTAATTTTGTTTTGTTGATTTAGATTTTTTATTTTTATCATCTGATGTATTTTCTTCTTCACTACTTGGATCACTTTCATCATTATCTGTCGTTGTTGTTGTTGTGTCTGATGAACTATCATCACTATCGGATGATGATGATGATGATTTTTTATGTGATTTTTTTGATGATTTTTTTTTTGAATCTGATCGATATTCTTCAATATGTTCAAATATTTCATTATATTCTTCCATTTCTTCTTCAGTATTACCTGTAATAAGTATATATAAATAGATATAGAATTCGTCTCAAAAACAAAAAAAACTAATTGAGATTAAGATTATATTTTACTTACCATCAGCACATTCTTCACTGCATTCTTCTTTGCGTGATCTGCCACAATTCATTCGTCGTATACATTCATTGTAGGAGAGAAAAATCGAAGCTTTTTCACGTGCGATGAACACTGCTGAAATTAAGGGTTACAAAAGAAAAACAAAACGCACACTTTCTTTTATTACAATTATTTCAATCAAAAAATACTCATAGAAATGAAGAAACTTTGCTTTATACGATCTTTTACATTGTTTTTATTAGTAAATTTTTTCTTCAAAAGCTTATTTTATGATGACAAAAAAAAAACAAAGTTAATTCGTTAAGTTTTACCTTTTTTATTATCATCATCATCCGAATCTGAATCGGAGTCTGTTGACTGTGATTCTTCTTCTTCTTCACTTTCCTCTTTTGATTTTTTACTTGCATCAATCGTTCTTGTTGTCAAACCAACAGACAAAAGAACAATTAAACAAGTAATAAGTAACCAATTAAGATGCATTGTGATTACAAAGTTCTAATCGTTGTAAAAACAATAAGTCTAAAAAAAAGAAACTACTGGTGATTTCAAAATATAATGTGCTCCATTGTTTTTTTTTTGAATAACTTTTCATAGGAGTACTATAGAAACCTACGATTTTCACCATTCAAGAGAGAAGACTCGAGATCATCAAAATTTGATTGGTTAGTAATTGGCCAATCAGTTGAGTTCTTAATAGAGATTTTCGATCTGCACAAGGCCAATATTCTTAGCTTGTTCCATTCGAGACTTATAAGACTTTTCCTGAGATCTTTGATCATCTGAAAACATAGCGAGGCGGAAGTCACTTATCATGCTAAGTCAAATGATGATGATGATGATATTTGTTTTTAGGTTTAAACTGTTCTAACACTATTGTCTCCATATTTCTGAAGTTCCGCAATCAGCCTCCATTTAACGAAGATGTCGACATTTGAGAACTAATGAGATAACAGTGTTAGATCAGTTTAAACCTAAAAACAGATATCATCATTTCACTCAGCATGATGAATTACTCCCGTCTAGCTGTGTTTCCAGATGATCAAGGATCTTAGAGAAAGTCTTATAACTGTCGAATGGAATAAGTTAAGCATGTCGACCGGGCGTAGATCGAAAATCTTCATCAAGAACTTACGTGATTGACCAATTTGCCGACTAATCAAATTTCGATGATGTCAAGTTTTTTCTCTTGATTGGTGGAAACTGCAGGTCTCTGTAATATTCCTATGAAAAGTTATTTCAGAAATAGTGAAACACATGATATTTTTCAATAGATAGTAATCTTTTATTTATATAAAGGGTGACCCAGAAGTTCTGACTCAATTTGTATAATAAATTTTTCCGCGTGAAAACATGCACTTAAAAATTTGTTTCTATGATAGAAAGATGCAGTAGAACACGCTCTACAAAATGGCCTATGATTGACTTCCTCTAACTTATATAGTAAGAACGTTATAAGCTTAGAAATATGCTTCACAAAAATGAAAAATTAACCGTGGAATTTCTTCGTATGATGGTGCTTTCAATAAAAGTCCTGTAACTTCATCGGAACAGAAGAGATTTTGATCGGATTTGTTCTACTATGATCAGAAATCATTGCTCTTCTCTACCTAACTGTAAAATCAAGCGTCTATCGCGTTTTCTATTTCTTGGACATATTGTCGGAAACGGGGGTTTTTGATTTTTGAAATTTCATTCTCGAACACACCGTCTGCTCTAAAAACATCTGTCTATAGACCACGAGAAAGAGTACATTCTAAACTAACAAACATAAATTCAATTCTTACTTTTGCTAAGCTTATTCGCGAAAATAATAGGAGAAAAAAAGTTCCAGTCGAAAAAACACCAAAAAAAATACACAAAGTTTTCATTTTTTCCACATGCTGAATTCTTGATTGAAGTTCTGAGATTAAAGCTTAAGTATGATTTTGTACAGAATTTCATGGCGCTTCTATTGAAAAAAGAATTTGTTCTAGGAGACTTATGAAACAGAAGTTATTGAGATCAAATTCACTGTTAATTTTTCTTTTTGTGAAGCATATTTCTAAGCTTATAACATTCTTACTATATGAGTTAGCGGAAGTCAATCATAGACTATTTTGTAGAGCGTTTTTTACTGCATCTTTCTATCATAGAGACAAATTTTCAAGTGCATATTTTGACGCAGAAAAAGTTATTATACAAATCGAGTCAAGAATTCTTAGCCACTCTTTACGAAGGAATTCCACGGTTAATTTTTCATTTTTGTGAAGCATATTTCTAAGCTTGTAACGTTCTTACTATATGAGTTAGAGAAAGTCAATCATAGACCATTTTGTAGAGCGTGTTCTACTGCATCTTTCTATCATGGAAACAAATTTTCAAGTGTATGTTTTGACGCGGAAAAATTTATTATACAAATTGAGTCAGGACTTCTGGGCCATCCTCTATATATATGTATAGTATAGTGGCCAAAATTGTAAGAACAACATATGTTTGATTTTTTTCTACAACATTAAGCATCTAATATAGAAATCTCTATTGAATACATTCTACACAGTGGTCCAAAAATAATTCGGTGGTCTTTGATTACGAATAACTTTTGATAGGAACAAGATAAAGAACTGCAGTTTTCACCGTTCGAAAGAAGAGATCAAGATCCATCGAATCATATATTATAGGTTTTTCTAAGATGTATTCTTAATCGATTTTCTCAAAAAAAATGGTTTCTTATAAAATAAGAAAAATGCCAAAAAGTGATTTTTTTTCACAGAAATTAATAGAAAAATCGGCTCAGAATTTCGAATTAGTATACCTATAACTTCTGAAGGAGTAACTCTCAAAATCTGACCATTATACAGTTTTGTAGGTTTTCGACAAACTATTCGAATACATAGCTGATTATAAAAAATTCAATTTAGTCACCTCATGGAGTACGATGGTTTAAATCCTTGAAAAAACTAGTTCAAATTATCTTTTATTATATAATTCTATGCGTCTTCGTCTCTTTTTTCGAATGGTGAAAACCGCAGCTCTCTATCTTGTTTCTATCAAAAGTTATTCGCAAACAAAGATTGCCGGGTTATTTTTGGACCACCCTGCATACTGAAATGTCATTAATGGATCATTAAAACAACATTTCTTAAAACCGAAACGGCAATCTTTAGATCCTAGAAGGATTTGCTTGAATTAGTATTTGATGAGGTCGCCATGACTTAGTGTTTATATGATTCGAATCTCGTTACTACCAGATGTAAAATAATATAGAGCAACAAGTCATTTATAGTTGTTTATCTTGATCACTCGTCCAATAGAATACTAACTACGTTGCAACATATACTTACTTTTATGGTTATCTAGTATTTATGAGAGGAGTTCGAGCAATTACGCACAAGAATTCTACGTCATGTTGGCCTTCTAAGAATATGGATTCGTGCATTACTGTCATCTGTAACAACATCTATATCATTGCCTAATGAAACCATTATTCGATTTTCAAGTTAGATACTTAGTATATATTGCTCTTATAATTCAGAAGTATCTTATTAATACATTGAAAAATTCAAAATACGATAGAAATCGGATTTATATTTATATACTTGAGAGTTCCTACAAAGACAGTGGAACCAATATAAGCACAAAAATAAGTATATGAATACAAAAAAAAAGAAGAAGAATAAAGGTCAAAGAGAAAACCGCAATGATACATAAATATATTGTAGAAAGTTAAAATACTAACCTGAATAGGAAAGAACAATTGACCTTCTTTTTTCTCAATTTCTGTTATGTGTAGAAAACTGCTTATGAGGATAATCTACAAAAAGAAAAATATTAATATGTATGTATATGAAGTTTGATTGGTCCGATGAAAACCACAATTATTTCCATTCAAAGTATTAATATCTACGGTTTTTTTTTTTGGCATCTATCTCAGTTGACTCGAAAAAATCAACAACAAACTATTAACTTCAATCAATACTAACAAAATTTACAACAAAAAAGAATAATAACTTGTCGTTACTTCTCTAGTTCGATAAATATATAGAAATAAACAAGAAAAATAGTAGGAAATAGAGTACTTCCAATAAACATATCGGATAAGAAGACAACAACTATAATAATTATGATAATACTGTGGTTTTTCTTAGATATATAGAAAGAAAGAAAGAAGAGAAGAAGAAGAAGAAGAAAAAAAAAACCCAAACGAGAAACAGTCCTATGTACGACTGTTGGTGTTAGAGGCATCTAAATGATCTTGTGTGATATTTTCTCGGTGATAATCTTTGCTCTTTTCTTTGCTTACTTTGTATTATCGTCCGAAAGAAGAAGAAGAAGAAGGCAAAGGGAAAAAGATGTAGCGCTGCTATTTTGATTAGTCCCAATTTATTACATAAGGTTTATGCTGAATATATTTTTTTTCTCTCGATTATTTATAAATGATTTCTTTGAAAAATAAAATATTATGTCATTAGAAAAGAAAGTTCTCATCATAGAAATCTACATCAATTAATTGTAAAACAATCAAGACATTATTTTTTAGTAATTTTGAAATATAAACAATAATTCTTTTATGACAGGTACTTCATCACATTAATGACTATGGATATTTTTCTTTTTTCTCAATTTGTTGTATCATTTCAATGGTGACAATTCGCAATATATCGAAATTCAGAATCTTTTTCATATAATTCCTTACTAGAATACCCCTGGTATTGTTAATTGGTCTGTTGTTGTATAACTTTGGCAGTAAGCTGTTCGACAGCCGCAAACACACACACGTCCATAAGGGAAAAATGTATGAAAGAAACAACAATCTTTTTTTTTTCTTTCTTGCAACCTCAATCACCACTACTATTCCATATATTTATATATATATATAAAGCAAAAGAAAGATATGCAATATCGATTGGGCAAAATATTCACAACAGCAATAAAACATCCATCTGTCGAATATTGTACGATTGCAGCTTGATTATGATACTATTCATAGACGATGATAGTAATGCTAACCGTACTGAAGATATTTGTGCTAAATATAGATAAACTATATATCATTTTTAATCGAGAAATTATTATGATGATAAAATATATAAATCATTTTTTACTTATTATCAGATTATATTTATTAGAATTTTAAGTAGAAAATTTATTTATTTTTATTTAGTTCATATCTAATATTAAATGTCTTTATTTTTTCTGAAGTTATTTACTTTACAAGGTTATCAGACGCACACAAGCACATAGAGATAAAAAAAAAACACAAGAGAAAATTCAGAACAAAGAAAATTTAGTCAATCATAGCAAGAAATGCACAGTTATATATGTAAAATAACAACAACAAAGAATTTTCGTTGTTTGTTTGTTTTTTTTAAAATTTATTATCACTGTTGAATATTAGCATTGATTTGTTTGGCATCATCAAATTGCTGAAAAAATCGTTTAGCTTGATCATTTGTTTTAAATCTTACACATAATGTTTCATGTTTAGATTGACCATCAGAAAAATCCATAGCTGACCATATATAAGCATTTTCTTTACCATGATGTTGTTTTAATTCCATTTTTGATGTTATTCTATGATTGGCACATACTTTGAAGACTTGTTCACGACGCATTAATATTCGACATAGATTTGTTGTTTTATGTTGTAGAATTTTCATTTCACCAATTCCACGTTCTTTCATTTCATTTGTTGATGAATCAAAACGATAGAGTTTTGCACGTTCACGAAATAAAATATTTTCATCTTCTTCACCTGTTCGAACTTCAACAGGTGATAAATGTACAATAGGTTTAAATGAAATATGTGGTTCATAAGAAGAATCTTCATTTTCATCATTATTCTTTTCGGTTTTAGTTATATTCGTAGAGCTTGTGTCGAATATAAGTGAACCTTGTCCAGGAAAAACTATTCAAATAAATTATAATTTGACAAAAATAAAATGAAAATAATAACTACTATATATATTTAGGGTTATCCAAAAGTAGTGACGGAGGTTCTTTTTTTTCTTATAGAAAACTAGGAAGAATTTTCTTTTTTTTATGAATAGATAGAGTGTCTTTCGCTCTATCTTTCTATACTATTTGATCAGTATTAAACTAGTATCATAATAATAAAATTTCGATAAGAACTATTTTTGTTGAAAACCAGCTGGTAGCATTTAGATCATCATGGATGTGGTATTTTTGTATTCCACTTTATTATCAGATAATATGTTCTATTAAAAAAACAAAATATACCAAAAGATGCAGCGTGAAAAGCTCTACAATTTATAAAGTACTGCTTATTTTATAGTTGTACTTTTTGTTTTAAAAATGAACAAAACTCTGAGCTACCAAATTTCGAGGTGGCGAAAACGAGATTGTTTTTTTGGTAAAAGATGAATTTCGTTTTTCCTATTTCATTTTTTTATTACTTGATATGTTTTATTTTAAAAAACAAAACACACCGCAAGATGCAGCGTGAAGAGCTCTACAATTTACAAAGAACAATGATAAGACAAAAAAACCAAATTCGGTTTTTTTACCAAAAAAGTCTCGTTTTCATCACGTCGAAACTTGGTAACTCAGAGTTTTGTTCATTTTTAAAACAAAAAGTACAACTATAAAATAAGCAGTACTTTATAAATTGTAGAGCTTTTCACGCTGCATCTTCTGGTATATTTTGTTTTTTTAATAGAACATATTATCTGATAATAAAGTGGAATACAAAAATACCACATCCATGATGATCTAAATGCTATCAGCTGGTTTTCAACAAAAATAGTTCTTATCGAAATTTTATTATTATGATACTAGTTTAATAGTGATCAAATAGTATAGAAAGATAGAGCGAAAGACACTCTATCTTTGCATAAAAAAAGAAATTTTTTTCTAGCTTTCTATAAGAAAAAAAAGAACCTCCGTCACTAATTTTGGATAGCCCTAAGTATATATAAGTTACCTCTTGTTTCATTATCATCATTTATCAATTTATGATCTAATGCTTGTTTAACTATGTCAGAAAAACTAAGCTTTTGTATATTACCAAATAAAGGTATATTTTCTGTTGATTCTAATTTACATGTCGAAGTACTATTTATTATCGATGAGAATGGAACTGAAGATTGTAAGTCATTTGATGATGTTTTTGTATTATCAACAGTAGAAAAAGAAAAACTACTATTCAATGGTTCAGTGGATATTAAACTACCAAATGTTGAATCACTAGTATTATTATTATTATTTGTTGTTGTTAAATTTTCGTTGATTGTTTGAATAGAATTAGAACCAGTATTAGTATTAGAAAAATTGGACGGTTGATTATCGTTTTGTAACGTAGTAGTTTTATTATCGTTTGTTTCTATGATTTGTTGCTCAGTTATTAGTTTATCTAAGTAAAATAGAAATTTTATTGTTATATGATTTTAGAAATCTATTAGTTAAGAAAAGCAAAACAAAGGTCTTACAAAGCTCTTGTTTTACTTGATCCAAAATGTCTCGTGCCACTTGTGAAGCATAATCATTGAGTAAATATGGATCAGTATTATTACTAGAGAAATTTCGTGTCTTTTTTTGATATGTCTGAGCTGTTGCTATTTCATCTCCTCCAAGAGAAGTTTGTTCACGACTAGTATATAATGGTAATGATGATGGTGGGGGAGGCAAACGATTGCTTGGCAGAGAACGTTTGGCTTTTATTATCATTCGATAATCTTTTGGGGGAGAAGGCATATTAAAGGAAGAGAAAGAATCTGTTCCAGTAGAAAACCAATTGGGTACCATAGACATTAATGGAGGAAGAGAAGATTCTAAATATTCATTAGGAATAAAAAAAAAAAGAAAAAACAATTTATTTGAATTATAATAAAATAAGAACCTACTTGGGAAGAAACCAGAAGGAAAAGTAGAACGATTTTCAAAAATAACAGGAGTAGTATCATAAGAATTCACCCAGTTTCCAACATAGACTAGAAAAATGCTTATTTTTCTTTATTGTTATTTAACAAATAAAAATTCTCTTCTATAATCATCAAAAACAAAAAAGAAAATAACACAAATAATTAAACATACTTTCATTCGATTGAGTCAATGGTGACTCTTCTTTACAACCACGACAACCCTGACAAGGTTGTTTATTTTCATATAAATAAAATGTTAATGGTAATTGAAGTTTTTTCGCTCGTTCGATTTGTTCTAATGTTGGTTTAACTTCACCTATGATAATTATATCTAAAAAACATAGAAAACAAATTTCATTGTAAAATAAGTAATATATCTTTTTTTTTATAATTATACCATCATCATTTAATGAAATATTTTTAATTAATAGCATATCATCTATTTGATTTTGATTGATTTCTCTTGCTTGATTAAATATTTTTGCAAATTTCGTTGCTTGTTCATGTGTTTTAAATTTTATACAAAATGTTTCATGTTTGGCTTCACCATCAGAAAAATCCATAGCTGACCAAAGATAAACATTCGGTATTTCTCGATGTGGTTTTAATTCCATATGTGATGTTATTTTATGATTTGCACATATTTTAAAGATATGTTCACGACGCATTAATATTCGACATATAGTTGTTATTTTATGTTGTAAAATTTTCATTTCACCAATTCCACGTTCTTTCATTTCATTTGTTGATGAATCAAAACGATAAAGTTTTGCACGTTCACAAAATAAAATACTTTCATCTTCTTCTCCTGTTCGAACTTCAACAGGTGATAAATGTACAATAGGTTTAAATGATATAGATGATTCATCAAAATCATTTATATTGTCAATATTATCATGTGAATAATTTGTGTCATTATTGAAACTTATTGGATCAAAAATAAATGGAACTAAAACTCAGAAGTAAATTCGGATGTTTTTAAAATTTTTATTTTATATTACCATTACGTGATGGTTGCTCATATGTTGTCGGAGCAAATGAAAATGATTCTGTATTTGATGTTAAATCAGGTATATTTAAAAAGAATGATTTATTAAATGATGGAGAAATTTGTAATTCTGGATGAAAAAATGATAAAGGATTGGACGGTGGCGGTTGTGGTGGTGGCATATATATTTGAAATGGAGGTAAAAAATGAGATTGTTCTTGTTCAAGAGTCATTATTCTATTTGCAAGTATTTCTATGTCGTTCTATAAATTAATCTTGAGAAATAATAAAATTAAAATAAAAAGACAAACCCTAATTTCAATTAATTGAAATGAAATATGTCCAGAATATTGTGCTAAATTTTGTATAACATTCGTTTGAAGATTTAAACAATTGATGAGCTGCTCATTGAGATATTCATCAAATGTTGTTGCTGGCGTTAGAGCAGACATCTGGAGTACAAAAACAAAAATAAAAGAAAATTTTTAAAATAATAAAACAAAACTAATTTATTAATGATAAATTAAATAATAAGAAAAAGAAGGACAGAACAGCCATTTTCTTCTTTTAAGCACGAGTCTACTCTACCTTCCTATACTCATGATATTTCAATTGAAAGTCTATAGATGGCATACTCGTCCGAATGGATTTAATATAAAAAAAAAACACTGATATAAAATTAACATTTTATTGAAGAATTAAATTAAAAATCTAAATGGTTCTATCAAAATTTGTGATTATTTTACTACATAAGATGTGTCTGTACACCAAAACAACAATTGTTTGTCCTACCGGAGTTTTCAATTACCTCTTCGGAAAAGAAACTTTCGATAGAACACTGTCTATGACTTAGTCAAATAATCTATTTGGTTGATTAATAAAACTAAACTATGCAAAATGTTTTCGTCTTCGACCTTGTTTCGAATACGGTTGGTCCAAACATTCTAGTTATGGACTAAAGATCAGCGGAGTGAAACTTTTTAGCCCCGAAACCGAAAAGTCCTTTTACTTCTCTCTCACTCCGAAAAGTCTCGATTTTTTTCTCATTAATAACTGATATCTAATATGCGTGGCACTATGTTGATGGAAAAATGTAGACTAAATCTTGATTGCTAGCTAGTCTAAAGAGAATAAATTGAGAAAAAAGAAATAACAAGGTATCCTCTTCTATTCTTTCTCTTCGTTTGTGTATAAAATGAAAGGATGATTTTAAAGTTGTTAACAGGAAAAGAACTTAAGGATGCTTATAAAGAAACAAGATGATTCTATTAAATATGAGAGTGTCGATGCGTCTTCTATACACCCACTCATCCTGTTTTTCTTTGTTCGTCTTTACTCTTTAATTAATTGTGAAAATAAGTAAGTTTGTGTTATAGAAAAATGAAAGTCATTTTTCAGTGAGTATCCTAAATTTTTGGCGCCCAATAGGGTTAGAGTGTACCCGTTGATCTCTATTGTGAACTAGTGTCATTGATTAATATTAGATTTATTTGCTAAAATCGATCATTGATATGTATTTGTTGTGTATTAGATATTTGAATGAAGACCATTCAATGTCTCAATGAAAAATCATGTCATCATCATCACATTTGAATCTAATGAATCATTGTTTTGTATACTGTCAAATGGATAAATGATCATCATAATATCGTTTGAATTGATCAATCATTCTTAAGTATGAATTCGAATAGACATTTTGCTTACGACAGTAATTGGTGAATATCTTCTTCTCTTCTTTATCATATTGAATCTTTAAAATAGTATCTATGAATTATTGAGAATATACATATAATGAATCAAGTTCATTGAGAATAATAGATCTATTCAAGGTGAACGTAAGATTGATTTCAAATGGATAAATTTCTTGTCTCGACAAAGCAAAAATTTAACAATTTTTAGTAAATATACTATTAAGTTATTTATATTATTTTAAATCATTGTTCAAATTTTGTTTGATACAATATCAATGGAATAAATTTGAATTATTTATTCAAAATAATTGAGAAAAAAAAATCAGTTGTTAATCAAAAGAATCATAAATATTTGAACGGATCTGGAATACTTGCTTGCAAAGTTTGTAGGTCTTCTTTTCGTTCGCATCCATACTTTAATCGTCCATGATATGCATATTTTCTAGTTTATTCACATTTCAAAAGATTGTTTGTGTTATTTTTCCAAACAATTATATATTGGTAAATGTGCGTTTTTCAGAGATGTCTCCAATCTCTCCATGATTTTCCTTCGTCGAACTGCATTCTGTGTATACAAGATCCAAGAAATATTTTTATGAAAAATTTCAATGTTTTTGCCATGTTTGACGCTTTGAGATCTTTTGTAAATAGAATAGAATTCGATGGAGGAACGGTCGAAGATGTCTCATTTTACTCTCTATCAAGTAAAATCTTCTCCTGAAAGCTTCGAATGCAAGCCAGAAAACTAGTTTAGAAAGTCTCGGTTTTTCGCAAACTCTCATCCAAGCAGTTTTGTCGAAGCCTTCCTGCCTACTAATCCTAATAGAGAATCCTTGCAGCTACAAAAATGTTTTTTTTTTTTGAGATTCTTGCTAGTTTTTACCATCCAAAAGAAAACTTTAAAATACAGTTGCTCTAAACTTGTTTTTTGCCATTATACAATAGTTTAGAGTTGAGCAAATGCATTTCTTGTGTGTGCATTAGAATCTAACGATGTATTCGTTTTGTCAGTCATTATGAAACGGTTAGACAAAAAAAAAGCATATACAAAACAACCATATAAAATGAATGACGTCATTGTTTTTCTTTGATTTGCCAAATGAAGCTTTTTTTTTTTCTTTTCTGTACAATTATTATTTTTGTTGGATTTTTTCCCCATGTAGAATGAAAGAAAGAGAGAGCAATACATATATATAACGTACATATTCTTCATTGAATTCAGAAATATTTTATCAGGTGAAAAAGTGTCGTACTTCCTACATGTTTTTTTTCTTATATACAGCTAAATTTCTATTTTAAAGCATCTGTTGAATATTCACTGTAAGTATACTGATAGAAGTATTTTCACATTCTGAAGAAGTAGAAAATATATCAAGAAATAAGAAATATGCTTTGCATTATTGAAAAGACTATCCACTTTACCCTACAGGTCACAGTAACCCTATAGATCTCTATCTGTCATGTAGAGTATTAATTATCAAGTATCCTACTGTGCAAGCACTCTATGACATATCTATCTGAAAAATCAAATCGATAGTCTACAGTTTATGTATGGTAAAAGCTATTCTAATTATAAGACTGTATTTTTAATTTAACAACAATAGTTTTTTTTAAACAGCTTCATTTGCAAGTGGCTTTCGATACGTGCGTCATAGCTAACGTAATACTCAAATATATCATGATTTAGAATTGTTGATGTGTCATCACATTCGAATTTATTGATGTTCTAAATATTTAAATTTTATAATAATCAGTTAATCGCTCATTGCTGAAAGTTAAGTAATCAAAGAAAATATATAAATATTGTCGAACTCTAGTCCTATTATGAACGACAGTCTTTAGAGAAGTATAACTTTCGGCAATAGTTGAAAGTCGTGTTTTTGGAATGAATGGCAATTTTTAATTGTATTATTTTGATTGAATTTCCTTATTGATTCAAAAAAGAATCAATCTGTTTCCTTGCATACAAACAAAACTTAAAAATATGTGAAACAAAAATAATCAATAGAAATTTTAAAAAATTACAATTTATTCAAACGTTACCAAATACATATAGATCAACTTGTCAAAATGAAAGAAATAGCAATTCATACAGAGATATTATTATTGATAGAAGATCATGAGAATTTTCGAAAGAATATGAATTCACATTTATTCATGATATATTTTTCTATTTATGCTATTAGCATGGATATGATAAGCTAGTTACAAGGTCAATTAGTACAGTCTTTCCTTAGTACAAAAAACATGAGAAAATCAAAAGCTGAAGTTCTTGTTTGACAAATTTTCAGATTCAAATGGATCCTGAGTACTTCCTATAAGTTTAATTTCAATTTCCAATACTATTTTTTTTTGTCTTTGTGCAAAGAAACCTATGAATCAATATTGTCCTACTTTTTGAGAAAGTGGAAGTACATTATATTCAACAGACTAATTACTCCTCTAGAGGTCACTAGTTGTCTAGTACAATTAAATGTCAAATTGTATTTTAATTATTCGATATTGAAAAATGACGAAACTATAGATCAAAATAAAATAGTATTCAATTTTAATTTAATTTAAAATTATGAATAGAGGCTTGAATGAATAATTAATGGAAACATTAAAAAAAAAACAAATTCTAGAAACTATTTTCTATTTCAAAAACCCAGTAAACAACATTTATATTTCTACGATCATATTTGATGATTTTTTAAAATAAAATAATATTTATTTGATTTATGAATAATCATATCATAAATTATATTTTAGATTTTAACAGATAATTAATTAATCGTTTTTGTTTTTTGTACTGAAACGATGGTTATAACTACAATTAATATGGAAAGAGATGTACGACGTCGATATAATCGACGAGTACTTTTTTGTCTTCGAATTAAGTAAGTTTTAATAAATCTTATGGTTTTTTTTTTATACACTTAAGAAAATGTTCATTGAAAATTTGAGAAAGAAAATTAAATCACTATATGATTTCTTTTTTTGTTTTATTTTCATAGAGGAGCTGCTTTATTCATTGGCTTCTGGGATTTATTTATTCATTTAGTTGCATTATGTGCTATTATATTTATTATGTTTGGATTAGCATCTGACTCTGTTATTATATGTAGATTAAAAAATAATGAATTATATGATCAAGTACCAAAAATATCTATTGATAATTATCATAAATCATCATCAGAAGATATAATAAATAATAAAAATTTTCTTTCAAAACATTCATTATTAAATCGTATTTTGGAAAAACGTAATATGACTCGTCCATTAATGGAAATGAATCCAAGACATTTTTATTCATATGACGATTTTATGACTTTTCATTGGATACAATCACTTAGTCAACGTATGTTAAAATAATAATGTTTTTTTTTTCTTGTAATCATAAAATTTCTTTAACAAGAGAACTGAGTTTTTATTATAGTGTAGATCGCAATAAGAAGTTTTCCCTCCAGTAACAATTCCAAAGTACTAGGATTTGATAAAATATAGTGATATCAACAACAATTTACTTTACGAGAGGTGCGATTTAACCAAAAAAAGATTTTCGAACTGAATCCTTAGTATTTAGATTTACTTTTGAAGAAAAAAAAACTAGTTTGTGTTGCGATATATAACGATCACCAAATTGCAAACTATATGTGTATATTTGATTCAACTTCCAAATCTAATTTAGATTTGTTATACTCTCATCCTCCAAGGATAACATGTTTGTACAACAGGTCTCGAAATCTAGCCACTTTTTTATAGTCCGGCCTGGACCCGAAAGAAACTTTGTTTACAAAGATTTTTTTCTCAATAGAACGCTATTCCATATTTTTCGACTTTTATAAAAAGTGATGACCGAGGGAGAGGGGTAGCATGGAGAAGCTTCCCCTATCCCCTCCTCAGGAGGAAGCCAAATCTCAAGAAAAGTTATGTCAAAGAAAGATAAAATCGTAGACCATGACAGGTGCTAAACAGAGACTGTCACAGATGTTGATATACAATCAAAGATTGTATATGAATAATGTCTCGTTCTACTTCTTTATTACAGAGATAAAACCGGCCTGTGACGGGTACCAGTCGCATATCTAGATTCAACGTTTGTTCTTGAATTAAATAGGACGAGAAAAATACAATAAAGCTGTCCATGTAAAATATAAACGACGTCATTGTATTAAGACCAATCGAAGTTTTCAAATAAGTTTATACAATAAAAGCAGGGTAGCAAATAAGTTAGATTAGCAACCAGCGAGTCTACCGGTTCCATCTCTGCCTTATATGCATTAACAACTTTTTTTTTTAATTTTAGGAGATAAATGTATCGTCTTTGTCATCATTTTTTCGGTTACAATGCTTATATTAGCACATATTTGTGGAGTTATAACTGTAAGTTTATTTTATTTAAATATTGATTTGTTTTTTTGTTATTATTTTGATTTTGTCTAGAACAAACCATCATATATAGTTCCATATTTTCTAATAAAAGTTTTTAATGTTATCATAGCAATATTAACAATGTTAGGTTTTTATGCTTATTTACCTGATATAAAAGCTTGGCTTCAAATGCAATCACATTTTCCATATAAAAATTATTTACTTGAATTCGATGGACAGACACTTCAACTTCTTGTATTTACTTCTCTTTTATTTCTTATTTTAGTTAAAGTATGATCTCATTTGAAATATTTTTATGTAATAAAATTCTTTTATTTTCAAGCTTTATATTGTGGCTATTATTTGGTATTGTTATGGTTATATAACAGCATTAACAATGGCTCGAACTATTGGAACATTTACAACTTATACTGATGTTCCACAACCAATTATTGGAGAGGTATATTTTTGTTTTATGATTTTCTATTTAATCTTTTCTTTTATTTGAAGATGTATTCACCACCGAAATATGAAGAAGCAATTAAATCAAATCCTCAACAACAAGAACATTATTCACCTCCACCATATACACCGTTATTATCATCATAAATTTGATATTTTCATTCTTAAAGATCTGAATTGTTCATTCGTTTTTTTTCCGGTTTTATTTATTTATTTTATTTATTTTCGAGCATACACATAGACACAAAAGTCATTAAAGCAAATGATACTTCTATCCTTTCTTATTAATCATGCATGTCTATTTTTTTTTTCTTTTTTTTTCTTATTGCTTTTAACGTAAAGGCATGATAGATATGTATTGGATGACAACTAGAGTGTGATTTTGTATATACATACATGATTTATAAATCGAGATTAAATAAATATTATATTATTACGATTAAATATTCATTGCATTTGATTTTTATTTATTATTTAATAATCAAGTTCGTTGTATAATCGATCTTTAGAAAAAGAAAATTGTTTTTATATAAGAGCTATTCCACGTAAGTCATGACCGAATCTACTCAATCGATGATCGTTGATTTGACTGATTTTTTTATACATGTTATAGGAGCAAATGTTTGATGAATTTCTACCCAAGTCGTTTCAAAAAAATATTGTACCATTTTTTTCTAAAAGCACCCCATCAAAAAATGAAATTTTTTTGTGACATCGATATCTTCTGAACAATATATCCGTTTCGTTTGAAATTTGTACTGTGAGCAGATATGATTCTGCATTACCGAAAAAAAAATTAGCTCAAATGGATGAACTTGTTGATAAGTTGACCAAGACTACCAAGTGCATGAAAAACATTTCACTTTTTAGTATTTTGTGCATATACATATCGATTGGACGAATCACGCTAGAAAGCTGAAATTTTGGCTACAGAGAGATCCCATTGAATACTGAATCTCACAAAAAATTTCACTGTCTGACTAGTTCCAACGGCTCAGAAGACCCTTGTCAAAGATATGATTTTAGTCAAAATCACAGTTTTGGGAAGAGTTGATCTAGAGAAAAATCACATCTATAGAAGTTCGGTTCTGTATGGTTTCGAACTACACACTTAGTACTACAAAGTCCTGCAAGAATTGGCTTGGAACGTTGTAGGATACCGCGCAGAGTCTTATCGAAAGATGAGCCCAAAATTGATGTCGTTCATGCTTAATTGAGTCAGATTTGTTTAGAAATTATTAAAAATGTTACATGATACGAAGAAAGTTTTTATTCACTACATATCAGCACATCATTTTCTATTAATTGAGATATATAACTTCTTTGAAAATGAAAAAAAAAAATTTCGATCCAAAATCCTGGAGAAGGAGAGTACGGCAACATTTTTTACTGAAATCTCCGTATCCCTTCTTCAGGCTTTTGGGTTGAAAAGTTTTTTCTGTCATTTTCAACGAAGTTATGTAACTCAATTAATAGAAAATTATGTGCTGATGTGTAGTGGATAAAAACTTTCTTCGTATCATGTAACATTTTTAATAATTTCTAAACAAGTCTGAATCAATTAAATATGAACGACGTCAATTTTGGGCTCATCTTTCGATAAGACTGTGCACAGTATCCTATAACATCTCAAGCCAGTTGTTGCAGAGCTTTGTAGTACTAAGTGTATAGTTCGAAACCACACAGACCGAACTTCTATAGACCTGACTGTGCTTCAGATCAGACCTTCCAAAAACCATGATTTTGACCAAAATCCCATTTTTGACAAAGGTCTCCTGAGCCATAGGAACTAGTCAGAGAGTAGAATTTTTTATCAGAATTAGTACTAAATGACATATCTCTCTAGTCAAAATTATAGCTTCCTAGTCTGATCCATTCTTGAGATAGGCCTATGCACAAAATACTAAAACATGACAACTTTGTCATGTACTTGGTAGGATGGGTCAACTCATCGATAGTTCATTCATTTGACCTCATTTTTTTATGGCTAATACCATAATCTAAGATAGACCTTGAGTAAAAAATTTAAGTGAAATGAATGTATTCTTAAAGAGATATCGGTGCCACAAAAAAATCGCAAAAAATGTCATTTTTTGACGAGCATGCTCTCAGCGAAATTTAAATATCTCACGAACGAAACACTATTTTTTGAAACGACTGGCGCAGAAATTCATCAAACATTTGCTTCTATAACATACATAAAAACCAGTGAAATTAGCGATCATCGATTGAGCAGCTTCTATGAAAGTCGGTCATGGCTTATGTGCAGTGACTTATAAGTCTTTGTTCAAGTAATACGTTTTTTCATGAAAAAAATATTTTTTTTCAATGAGTTTCATTATCGATTGTAATTTTATATTTCGGTCAGGTTTTTATTGTTAAATTATAACTATCTGAGATTTATATCAGTTATAATCTTTGGTTAACAATAAGTTAGTGTTTGTTAACAACTACGAAAAATTTTAGTTCGTCAGAAAATCTACTGTTCTAGAAAAAATGAAATACAAATTGATTAATAAAAAAAAATGTTTAAAAAAAAAATAAATAAATAAAAATATTGTTTTTATTTAAGTCACTGTAATAATAGTTGTAGATTCTTTATCAGTATCGACGGTTGTAACCATAGATAACATAGAATTATGTAAATCAGAATCACATATTGTAGAATTTGAATTTGGTTCGAGTCGTTGTAAAACTTTTAAATCATTTATATTTGATTGTTGTTCTTGTTTTTTATGGGGTAATAACGTTTTTGGAAATGGACGAAAAATTGGAAAATTATTTGCCGATTTAAGTTCTAAAAATAAAAAATATATAAATTAATATTCAAGAAAAAAAAATAATAAGAATCTGTTGTTATTTAAAATCATATCACACACGCAACATAGTTAATATGAAATTCCTTTCCACAAACTTGCCTTGGTCTTTGTATAGAAAGCCTGTGATGTTCAGTTTCGAAACTCTGGATTTTTTGCTTCCTAGATGCAAATATAAAATCGAAGAAATCTACTCTTTACACTCCGAAAATTAAGTATTATTCGTATGCAAAAAAAAAACAACCAATCAAAAAACAGTGAGGTGCATTTTTGTACCCTGTTTGAGATGTTAATCGTGCAGTATGTCGATAAATAACCAGTGTACAATTATCTAATTTTCGAAAAAAAAGAATTTTTTAGCATTTATTTGTCTATTTTACGTTTGAAAAATAATTTAAAAATAAAAACAAAAGATAAGTGCATTCAAAATAAAACCTATTATTGAACAACTGCATGTGGATTTAAAATAATTAAAGATGAAAAATGCATTTGTTCATCTCGATATGATAATCGAGTTTTTCGATTATGAGCAAGTAATTTTTGTTTTATTAATCGATTGACATGTTGAGAATTAGATGATAGTTTTGGTAACCGATTTATATTAAACAATTCTATTAGATCTCTTTGGAAAAATATACAAAACCAAAATTTCAAATTAAATTAATCTATTTACCTTTTGGTGATGGTACACGATCATTAATTTTTGATCGATTTAATGGTTGAATTGGAAGTGAATTAACTGTAATACGATTTGAATTTGTTTTTGATTGTTTACGTCTTCTTTCATTTGTTGGTAATGGTATTTGATTAGGTTTATTATTTGGATGAAAATGATATTGACAAATATCCTCTTTTTCTAATATAGAATCAGTTGATGATGTTACATCATTATTATTTGTTGATTGTTGAAATGTTTCATCATTTTTTGAAGATAATCCATCATGATGATTGTCAAGAGCACTTGTTGAACATGATGGTGTTAAATCATGATTAGTTGAAAAATCTTTTTCTAAAGATATTTGTGGTGGTGCAGAAACAGGTGCAGTTATTGTTGTATTATTATGATGTGTATTATTTGTATTTGAATGATTATTTTGTATTCGACTAGTTTTACAAGGTTTGCCTTCAATACGAAGATCAATACCAACATATATTGGTACGGGTACTGGTAATCCTTTATGTATTAATTCAAAACGACCTGTATCATTTGTTCGATTATATTTTCGATCAATTATTACTAAATATAAACAAGAAATTCTTTTTTTTTTCTTTATTATCCTTCTTACCTTTACAAGTATCTTCAAGAACACCATCACACATTTCTGTTGTTACTGCTGTACAACGAGCCATTGTTGGACTACAATTTATTTCAATAAGCCACGGTTGAAGATCTTCACCAAGCATAAAATCAGCACCAAATAATTCAAATGAATTCTATTGAAAGAAAAAGTTTATGTACGATTTGTTTTTCAATAAAAACAGTACATAGTTGTTAGCATCTAAGCTGAAATTAAGTCCAATGTTGAACATTTACATTAAAGTTCGAATTAGTCTACGGATTCTTATTGATAAAATCTGATGAAGTAATGGTATAGATGTGCAGTGTTGATGTAAATAATGAACAATGAATCATTGGCAAGGAGTCTACTGAGACAACTAGTATCTACGTTCGCTGCAATATTCAGACACCAACTCTATCAAAATACGTCGGCAGCTTCTTTTTTTTTACTTCATATTCTAAAATTGGATGAATTCGCATCCAATTTGAGTGTCTACAAGTCCAACAGTCAGAATCGAGATTGAGTCTGATGGATTCAATTCAACTGTACTAATTTGACATAGTGGCGGAAGAGATTTCCGTAGAGCCTTTCGAGAACCATCATGGCAGTGGAAACTTTTTATATAGTTCACCGCACTGCGATGAACATTCCTGATTCCAATGTTTCAGTGAATACGGATACTAGTGTTAGTGTGCACTAACCGCACTGAGTGGATGAGTAGAGATGTATAGGATAAGGAGTATGAAAAACGCTTATCCTGCAGATCTTTATATCGGTGACGTCAATGGTTAGTAAACAGCAATTGCACATTCCTAAGTAATGACACTTTAATTAATACAATTATCAATCAAGTTTGAATTTTCTGAAACCATTGATGATTGTTTTAATTGAAATGTTATTTGTTTCATTAGAGTTCATTAATAAGAATTCGAAACCGATATCGATCTAGTGTTTTATTCAGCGTGGAAATCGAGGAGATGGCATCGCTCGTTTAAAGATTAGGTTGGTTCTCCTGAAGTTTGTGGTTATTGTACCACATATTATATGTATCTGCTCTCAAACGTAGATGTTCGCCTTCCTGGAGTTTTGAAATTGCTTCTCCAAAAGGGGAAATCTAGATAAAACACTTCATCGATCGACAGACTAAGTCAAGTTTTAATGTAGATTTTCTTCGTAATTCTACATTGAATGTAATTTTAGTTAACACGCTAACATTTATATATATATATACTTTTCTCGGCTCAATTGTATCTTGTGCGACAAGCATTGAACATATTATCGCATCTTTCATTGCAGGATAAATATATGAATCCCATTTATCATCTAATTTATTAGGTTTAAGATATTTTTCAATGAATTCAGAATTTGTCCACATATTTTCCACTAATAAAGAGTAAAACAAATGAAATGATTATTTTCTTTCTAAACTTTCTTATACCCGGTAAATCGATATGTCGATTTGAATTATTTTTATAATGTTTTTGTATTGAATAATTACATAAATGTACATTTTGTTGTCTTGTTGATAAACTAAAATGTTCGGTACAAAAACGTAAATAACAATCTTTAAACATCCATATTGTTAATGGATTCCAATCAGTTACTAAAAACCATTGACGTATATCAAATTTCGTATTATGTATAAGTAATGGTCGTTCAATATATTTTTGTACAACAAATTTTCTATCATTGATTAATGATGATGAACATAATTTTAATATATCATCAAGATGATCATAAACAACAATTCCTAAGAAAAAAAATATATTTATCTAGAGAAGATGTACTATTGAAAATTTCTTCAATAAGTTTATTTAATTGTAAAAGATGAAATTTTACTGTTCAAGAAGTAGAACAATGACAAATAGTGATAAGTTTTTATTTTTAATCTTAATATGCGCATCTCTTCAATGAACATTCGTTATTTATTGAAAGTTTTTTTTTACACATTGAATAAAAGAAAATACGAACTTATTCTTAAATTATAAAATACAAAATATGAAGGTTACCTGCTCGAGATCTCCTATCGAATGATATATAAACGAATGAAATTGGAGCGAGATACTTCGGAATGTTTCCTCATCAGTATATATTTTATCATAACCTTAAAAAACTTATAGTATTATAACAAACCTCGTCCTCTTGATTTAGCACCTGGCTTGAGTATCCAAATATTTCTTGTTCCATCAATATGATATTGTGGCCAATTTTGTTCGACATTTTTCAGACATTGATCGACTTTATTTAAATATGTTTCCATTCCTTCGATTTCCATATAAGAACTATTCAAATAAAGAAAAAAAAAAAGGTCGTTAATAATACAATCTCTGCTCAGATTAAAATATAAAACACGATGTAGCTGCAGGGACAATGGTTTAGTCTATCTAAGTAAGGATACATTTTTTCATCATCGTTTTACTTAACATTCCATGTAGATCGTTTTCACAAAAAATTTTTTGTCTTTATTCTTACTGTGATGCAGCATAGAATTGTTCAATAAATTGTGTCCATTGTTCATCGGTTATATTATTTTGTGCATTAAGATTTATATCAATATCTTCATGATTACATGATAATGTAAATTGTTCAACTTGATTTAAAGCAAATTCAATAAATGATGATGAAACTTTTTTTGTTGATAAAATTTTTCCTAGAATAGGTTTAGCTGATGATGGAATTGAAAATATTGTATTTATTCCTAATAATTGTTGATCATCATCAGAATTTAATGATAAATTCATAGGATGATCATTTGAACTTATAGCTAATATCGAATTCATATCAGGTTCAAGAATTCCTTTACAACGATTTTGAATAAGTTTAAGAAAACTTATACATGATGTTAAACGATAATCATCTAAGAAAAAAAAAAATAATTGATTTTTTTCTATTGAAATAAAAATTCTTCACCAATAAATGCAATTTTATCATCATCATGTGTTATTTTATAACATCGTGGATAAAATTCATCAGCACAACCCGAATGAAACCATGGTAAACTTTTAAGACTATTACAAAGACCAACCTGAATAAAAACAGCAAAGAAAAGTTAAAGCTTGAATTCATTTTTTTAAAATAATACTATTTCAAATAACCTTTGTTGTAAAACAACCATTACGTGAATAATGATTAACCATTTGATCTTTATTTAATGTACTTGTATCATATGTAGGTCGTACACTCCATATAAAATCTGGTGCAGCCATTTTAACAAGACGTGATAAAAGTCCATAATAACCATCATTTTCTTCCCATGGTGGAATTTTATTATCATCAGGATCATCTATAGGATTTTCATCTAAATTTCAAGATTATAAAAATAATAAAAAAATAAAGTTGAATAAATTAATTTAAAAATAATTGACAAACCAAGATCATCATCACCCAATTCATCATCATTATTATTATTATTATTATTATTATCATCATCATCATCATCATCGCTTTTATTATTTTTTTTATCAGATTTTTTATTTCCATGAATCGATGGTACTAATGGACTACGATCAAATTTTTCAATCCAACCACGACTAGAATAAATAAATAGAAATATTAAAGAACTTCTTTTTTTCTTTTCTTTAAATTATATTAAATAACCGTCGTAGAGCTTCTCGTAAAGCTGGATATGGACCAATAATTGTAAATATTTTATGCTCCTAATTAAAAATAAATTCAATAAATTTATTGGATTTCGTGGTTTTTGATTTTTTTATATACTTTCATAGCTCGTTCAGCTTCATCTCTTGCAAGTTTAAGTCTTTCAAGATTGATTGTATCATTTATTATAGAACGTTTTGGTGATACATCAGGTGGACGAACAACTTTAGCTGGTGATTTAGGACGAGCAATTGGCGAAATTCGTCGAGATGGTCGTATAGAAATCGGTACAGATTGTGGTGCCGGTACTGGTGCTGGTGGTGCCGCTGCTGGTAGTGCTGGTGGTGCTGTTGTTACTGATACTTCCGAAGATCCAGATCGCCGTGGTGCATGTACAGTCGATCGTGTCTGTATGATTGTTGCTGGTAGTCCTGGTCGTCTTGGTAAAGGTGCACGATATATACGAACCAATCGTGCTATGCGTTCACTAGTTTTATTGACTTTGGAAATCAAAAATAAAAATAAAAATAAATAATAATGTTATATATGGAGAAAATTGAAGATACGAAAGATGTAGTGTTTATTGTTGAATATTTTGTATTCTCCGAATTGTCTAAATATATAGAATAGTTCTATTGAACCTACCTTTTGTAAATGTTGTTGATGGTTCATTATCATCAGCAGATAATACTTCATCTGTTATGGGTTTACTTTCTACAATTGTTTTATTATTTTCATTTTGATATTTTGATCTTTTTTCACGACAATACCATTGACGATAATTACTAGCAGCTATTTCTTTCTGTAAGCATAAAAATAGTATATATACTATTGGACAAAAAAAAAATAATATAATTTTTGTCAACTTGTTTAAATATATTTAATTAATTTTTAAAAATTTATCATCATAACAGAAATATTTTTCCTTAAAAAATAAAAAGATGTGATTAGATATTCTGATAGACCTTGAAATTCTCTATCATCATATATATTTATCTATTGTCTTGCTTTTGTTTGTTGACAAAAATATTGAGTAATTGAATTCGCCCTCACTTGACAAATACGAAAAAAAATCTACACATCTTTGTTGCATTTTTAATTTTCTTTTCAAGTTTATTATTCATATGAGAATAAATTTTTAATAGAATTATGCATTCAAATAGAATTTGAAATTTTCTATTATTCTGTACAGTTTTGTCATATCTTATATTAATGATCTGATAAATAATATGAATATTACATAGGTACACTTGTTGACCAAGTTTCAAAACTATTTCTTTGTTTTTTGTTTACTTCAAAGCCTTAGATGGATAGAGAATTGTCAACTCTATAAGTATATGTAGTTACATTTTAAAAAACTTCTTCATTCTACAAGAATATTAAACTCGAAATAAAATAGAGAGCGATAATAGTAAAAGCAGTTTTTTTAAGGTTTCTTAACGTGTGTCTATCTGATACTTACATTATTGATTGAAACTAGAATGCAAGATAAGAAAAAGATATATAAAATGATAGAGAATTTCAAACGCGATTACGACATTAATAAAACTTGATTTCTGAAATAAGTATAATTTGAGAAAAAGAACAAAATCCAATGAATTTTCCGTCGTATCAATATATATATTTTTTTTTTTACATAGACACTCACAAGTTCTTGAAGTCGTTTAACATGTTGTAGTTGTCGTTCATAAAAATCTGATATAAGATTTTGAGCTATTTCATGACTTTTTTGATTAAGTTTTGGTTTAAATGTAAATAAATGTGGATCAAGTACAGGTGATAAATCATCACGCCCAGTTGTTACAGTTGCCATTTATGAAATTATTTTGGATGCATCAATGACAAATTTCGATACGTGTTTTTTTGTTTGTCTAGAAAGTAAAATTTACTGTTGAAAAGAACGCTTCTTCTGTTCTATTTCTTTTTTTGGTTTTTTTTCTGATTAATTATATGTGTAATGTATGTATGCATATATGTGTATAAGATGTCCATTGCAATTTTTTCATTTTTTTTTCTTCTTCTTCTCAAATAATGTAAACGAGAAGAAAAAAGAAAGATAAAAGGTTTCATTTCAAGTTAAGTTTCATAGCAACGACCCTCTCCGAAGTAATAGTAATTGTTCTTTGATATATCAAACATATGTAATAAGATATGTTTAGCCTTCTAAAATAATAGGAAATTTAAGTTATATTTATCAATATTTGCTTTGTATAAATTTGTAATAATAATCAAATGTTAAATTTTATATAATGTATAAAAAGAATTCACTACTAGTCATCAATATTGATATTGTATTTTCCTATTATGTAAAGCAATTAACTCAAATCTAGATAGTGATTTTAATAGTCAAAGAAGTTTTCTATTTAATGTAGTCTATACTAGATGAACTATGATGTTAAGATTTCTGAAAAATCGAACACGAGAGTTTTCAGGTTCGAGAAGACTTTGTCGGAGTTATTTTATAACAATGCTATTTTAAAGAGAACAAAATGAGAGGTCGCCGCATTTTCTACGACCTTGCCTTAAAATGTTAAAAGTATCAAAAGGAATGAAATTTATCAAAGAAACGCTTTTTGTGACACTTTTAAGTTTTAAAGGAAAGTGCGTAGACGATGTAGCGATCCCACCCTTCGTGCTCTCTAAAATGGCATTGTTAAAAAATAGTTCCGATAAAGTCTTCTAGGACCTGGCAACTACGGTGTCCGGTTCTTTTTAGAAACTTTGCCATCATAGTTCATCTAATAAAGAATGCATTATTAACTTGTTAGTAGTATCAATGTCATAATTGGTCTTATTATTACTGGATTATAGCTTAAGATATAAAGCAAGAGTTAGAATTATTATATTTCTAATTGTTCAGTTATTCTATTCATCAACGAAGTTTTCGTCAGATTGTATTATACAGAATATTAATAATCAACATTGTTTGTTAGAAAAATGACTTATAGGAAGAATATTTCTTCCTTTCGGCTACTCTGTAGTATATAGGGTACTGCCTAGTGATAGATTTATTAGTCGGTTATCTTTCCTACAATTAATACCAGCCGTAGCAGTGGACAGAAGATTGGCTCGACACAGAGTTCTTGTGTTTAATCACTTAAGCACTCCATACACATTGACTAACCACATATTAACCAAGAGAACAGGTGTGTGTACCCGTATAATGAAAATCTGAGAAAGATCTCCGATTTACCGCGGTTTTACTGGTCCGGTTATCGGCTCCTATTACCGCAGTAAACTGGCAGTTCTTTCTGGTGAGTCGTGGTTAGTCGATGCTGCTATGCAGTTAACCGGCACCGTTTGATTCTTTGTTTCGTTAATATTTGCAGTTAAATTTAACAGTTATTTTTCAATTAACCTAATTTTTATTTCAATCAAAAATAATAATACAAATCGATGCAAAAAGAAAACATACATAAAACAATAAACACAAAAAACCTAATCTTAAAACATAACTATAAAAGAATTAATCTAAAAAAAAAATATTAAAAACTTCAATATAAAAAAAATATTAGTTCTCAACTGAACCTCGTTATCGTTATATTGATTCTTTTCTCTAAACAAGCAAGCAAAAGAAATAAGTGGTGCAACAGACACACACACACGTACATATAGATGTTGTTTTTCGTTCTGCAGCCGTTCGCTTTCTATACTTCATCGGAAAAATGACCAGTGAATCGTGGTTAACTGGCGCAATTTATAACGAGCCGTAGTATCAATTAAAACCGACGGTTTTGACAATTGCCGTGGTTTATCGCTAAAAGTGATCCGGTTTTTGTGACATGGGTAACAACTTAGTTAGCATGCTATCGGACGAGTGATCCGCGAGAAACACCCTTTTGTGTCTTGTAAAAGAACTTATAATAATGATATCAAAGAGCATCAATAGCATTACATAATTTTTAAGATTTGATATTTTATTCCGGGTAAGGGTTTTTTTGATCACCACAAAAAGATAGTTTTGATCACCAAGCAATTAAAAATACAAATCAGGACCCATAAAGGATTGTTTTGATCACCGCACACTTTTAGATACAAATGATCACCAAAAAAAGTTACTTTTGATAACCAGATTTTTCAACATTCATCCAACATATTTATTTTTCCCAAAAAAGTATAGCATCCAAAAAAAATTGGAATAATAAATAAACAAGGAACACTTTAACAACTTTATTAATATCTATTTATTTTTTCAAATGAATATTTTCGACTATTTTGTATAAATGTATGCGTCGACCACTGACCCAGTGATACAAATTACTATTTATATATAATATACAGAGGAAGAGAAAATCTGATGAAATGTAAGGGATAGTGAATAAACAAACTAGAAATGATGCAACATCACAACGATTTGAAAAATTTGGTGATCAAAAGTAACTTTTTTTGGTGATCATTTGTATCTAAAAGTGCGTGGTGATCAAAACAATCCTTTATGGGTCATGATTTGTATTTTTAATTGTTTGGTGATCAAAACTATCTTTTCGTGGTGATCAAAAGTCCTTTTTCCCTTTTATTCCGATAGTCAATAATTAATTCTGTATCTTCCTGTTGGCTGTCAGAAAATTATTGTTGAATTCACAAATATTTACAACCTTACCATATCGTATAGGACAATCTGTAAACGATCGATCATAGTTTATATTTTCAGAGATCAAAATACAGTTCATTTTTTGGAACTATTTCACACATCAAAATGTAAATTTCACTAAGATCGATTCGACGACATGGCGCATACCTTTCAAAAAATTGTTTATATTATACTACATGATGATCAATACAATCCCGACTATGAAGTTATAATTTTTGCATAGTCTTTGTTTGTTGCTTTTTTTTTATTTATAAGTATAGTAGATCAGAGAGTCCATTCTTTTGTATTCTAGATACTCAATATAGAACTTATTGAAGTTCTAATTCTTAAATTTGTTCGCATCTTATCGAAATAACAGTTTATGAATGTTTGAAAATACTGAAAAATAACTACGGCAATTCTCGAATTCAAATGAACATCTTTCTTGAAAGCTGTATATTTTTATAAAACACCTAGATTGTTTTACAGAATTTTTAGTTTTATACTATAAACAAAAGAAACATGTCTTACTGGATCTAGAAATGTTATTCTGGTGCATCTACTGGAAGTACGATTTTTAAGATGTACTTTCCTACATGTATTTATTGCCTTTGTCTATGCTCTTTCTTCAAACATTTCCAGTGACTTTCGATGAATTCGTTGTTCTTTCTAACGGGAAACAGCTGAAAATCATCGGAGATTCTTCGGCACGAAATACTGCATGCAAGTTCCTTAAATTTCTGGAGCTTTCTGATCGAATATGATGACTTCTCCATACGATTCCCACTAAATCCGGTGAAATCCGCTTGTTGATAGAATCAGAAAACATCGATCGATGAAACAATAAATGATATGTAATATAGGCGAAAAATTATAGTCGTTATGCGAAAATCATGAAATATATAATAGGATCTGTTTAAGCAATAAGTATTTTCAGTTTATCAGATTAGTAGAACTATAGAAATATTCATATTGATATTAGCAAGACCTATCTCAAGAATTCTATTTGCTTTTGGTTAGTTTCATACATATATGGTTGGCTATTTTACGATGGTCATTATACAGCAGTATACGGATAGTTGTTGTCTGATCGATGTTAGTGCGAGCAAACTGCACCATAGGTTCTCGAATATATAATCTTCTACCTCTTTTGACAATAGTTCATGAACTAGACATTTATCGAATCAAGCTACTTTGAGCTTGCTTTCGAGATTTTAAAATCTAGCTTCCTACAGTTCTTTATGCTTTTTGAGATGTTTTCCTAGATACTTGAAAGCAGTAGTGATGATGTTCGAATTATGAGTCATTTTTTATTTATTGCTAAAAAATATTCATTGTTTTTAAAACAACAATTGTAGGAAGAAACAAAAAACCAACTAATCAGCTCTTTCGCCGATTTCATTCGTTCTGTTTCATAAAAGAAATTC
>CAJNOL010002390.1:22559-39678 GCA_905250125.1 Rotaria sordida | reverse complement strand
TTCTTTTATTTCTCAGAAGTTCTTTGTGAAACTGTTTATCTTACCGTCGATCCATACATGCGGTAAATATATACATTTGATCATACAAAAAGAAATCTTTGTTTGTATTTAGCATTCATGGTGATCTTGTTGGAGAAAACAAAACAATGTTTGGTGAGGCTTGTTTAAAGTAAGTCTTTTCCTGCAGAGAGAAATGAAGATGTTTATTGTTTTTTTAGAGTGATCAAGGCCCGTAATGATAAATTTCCTGTTGGCGCACTTGTCCTTGCACTTAGTGGATGGCAAACTCATTATTTATCAAAAGATGGTAAAGATCTTAGACCAATTCCATTCGATTTAGATACTCTTTCACCATCGGTTTCACTCGGTGTACTTGGTATGCCAGGGTAAGTTTCATAGAATTTTTCTATATTAATTCTTTTCATTTCTAATAGATTAACATCTTATTTTGGTCTTCGTCTATTAGAAGCAAAAGCAGGTGAAGTTTGTGTTGTGAATGGAGCTGCTGGAGCAGTTGGATCTCTCCTTGGTCAATTAGCTAAACTTAAAGTAAAGATTTTGATTAAATTCAATTGACTTTGTTCTGTTTTTGTTATAGGGTTTAATTGTAATTGGTTTTGCTGGTTCGGATGAGAAATGTCATTGGTTAACAAAAGACCTTAAATTTGATTATGCATTTAATTATAAGAAAATTTCAGTTGATGATGCTTTAAAACAAGCTGCACCAAAAGGAGTTGATGTTTTTTTTGATAATGTAAGTTTAAGAATAAAAAATTAAATTTTTTCAATTCGAAGTTATTCAATAGGTTGGTGGTCAATTTTTTCATGATATGATTACCAAACATATGGCTCGTTTTGGACGTATTGTTATTTGTGGTGCAATATCAACCTATAATGATGCAGAAATACCGAAATGTAGAGTTATTAGGGCAATTTTTTTTTAATGTAAATGAAATTAATTTTTATCTTCTAGTTCCACAAACTCATCTTCAGATTCTTGCGAATGAATTGACTATTCGTGGTCTTATGGTAATGTCGTATGATAAAGAATTTGATACAGCTTTGAATGAAATGGCTCCTTTAATTAAGAAGGTAAAAAGAAAAGAATGAAGAATTGATATGTTTATAGTTTTGATTCCATTTAGGGTGATCTGAAATTTAAAGAAACTTTATACGAAGGTTTTGAAAAGATGCCTGAAGCATTTGTTGGACTGTTTAAAGGTGAAAATATTGGTAAAGCTATTGTTAAAGCAAGCAATTATCCATAATTGATGAACAGAACTTTGTGAATTTTGATTTTTTTTTAAATTCAGTTAGTTTTATCAAAAAAGAAAGTTGGATTTATTGGCCATAAATCTAATCGATAGTGTCATAATTATACTAATAAATCAGTTGTGTCTTGAAATGACAATTAATAGAATTTGACTAGGACTACCCAGGACGAAGAATCCAACAATCAGGGTATGGGTGTTGTTGAACAGAAGATGCACACTACACACCACATTTACACTTCCACTCACTCACACCCAGACCCCGTGCGAGGGTCCCAAGTTTGGGAGATGTAAGATTCCTGAGGTAGTCAGATTTGGAGAAAGCAGAATTTTTATTGCATCAGACTTAATATTCATCTTTCTCTTGCAAATTTTCAAGAAGACAACCAGCGTCTGATGTAAGAAAATTCCTCAGTACTTCTGCCGCCGAAGGCGGCCACTCTGGCGACGATTGTTCTCGACTAGACTGTTTCGAAGGAAAAATGGACTAAATTTAGAAGTTTTTCTAAGTTAACTGCAGTTATGCAACTGTTTTTTTCGCGAAACGAAAAGTTGTGTTTCGCCGTCGAAGATGGCCACGCTAGCGACGACCGCTCGCAAATAAAGCTGTTCAGAAGGTAGAAAGCAGTAAAATGTCATATAAAAACAGGAAGATCAGAGATATTTTCAAGGCGATCATGTTTTCCGTCGATATTTCAACGATAGTTGCCCGATTATTATTATAGAAAGATCATTCCCTGACTCCCATTTTCACTCAGGACACCTCTGAAAGATGTTTGTGAAAATATTTCTGTGAGACACTTTATAGATTCAAAATAATATTATCCATTTCCGTGGCTAATAATAAATAATTTTCAATTATTGGGGGGCGGGGGAGGGAGAAGGGTGTACATCCACCGACACCCACACGCAAGGATTAGGCAATTCTTCAATTTTGATTCGAAACTGGAACAACGAAATTAAATTTTTTTGTCGAGAATCGAATAAATGATGTATCAATATGTCCAATGGTTCTGCAGGTTAATGTACCTCGACGTTTTATGGGAACACCAATGATGGCATTGGTCTCTTTGACAAACAATAACAGTTCTGCTCAATTCGCTTTGAAATGTGAGTTGGTGTCTTCTCAATTTTTACTGACACTATTTGGAAATATAATACAAATGAGAATAGCTTCACTTTCAGCATCCTAAAATTGTGAACACTTTTTCTGTTAATTGGCTTATTTTTTGTTCGTGGTTTGGACATAGCCGTATATTGATCAATTTATGATATCTATTTTTGCTTGTTTCTCTGATGCTAACATTATTTTTTTCTTCAATCCAGAAAACACAATCCACTATTGCAATTTGTATATTACAGTTAATTAGATCCAATACATCTAGAGATAGTTTCACAAAGCATCTGAAGACTTTTAAGTTTTACACAAGATTCCATATGAAGTATACTTTATCACAAAATGACAATAAGTATGTTTTAATATTCTTTGAGAATGAAATTGATTTCTTCACTTCATTCATTCTTTCCGATAAACACATTCATATTCGAAAAGATCATACTTATTAAAAGTACATTATGTATTGATTTGTATTTATGATTTCATTTGTTAATTGCTGATTAAATACTGCAAAGTGATTAATCGAAAGAGAAAGAAAACAAATAAGATTTCTACAATGTAAAAGAATCTCATTAGGAAAATCATTTAATGGAAGGAAAGTGACAATAAAAATTTGCCCATATAATACTTTGATTGTTGAATAGATAACAGAATAAAATTTGATTAGTGAAAGATAATCTGGAATAAAAAGACTATGAAAGTCTTGTTTCAATTTAAATTTACATGAAATTTGATAAAATTAGAAAATCACTATTTTCTAGTTTTCTTTATGACTCTAAAACATTTCATTTCTCGGACTTATTGTTGTTTTTCACATTTTAAAACTTCTTTCGATAGCAAAATACCTTTAAAATTAATTAATTAGGAATGAGCGCATTCTTTTGTGAAACACGATCTAAATGGAATGTTAAAGTATATATAGGGTAGAAATTTGCACCCTTCACCTTACAATCAGTCAAGTTTTTCAAAGTCATTGATTACATTCAAGAATTGAAGCGAGTCTGTTGACTAATAAGACGTGTTTTTATCCTCTATATTCATCAGAGCTGTCTGCTCACTATTGGATGATTCAATATATTACATTAAACCTTGGATCATCACGGCTTTTAGAAAAGAAATAGATTTCTTTCTCGGGTTTAAAATTGAAACTTGTCTTCAATAGTGCAAAACGTCTCGCACGTATCAGAAATTAATCAACGTAAGCATGACTACTCATTTTATTTTTATGTTTTTCATTTCACACAATTAGAACAAAACTAAGTTTCGTTCACGTGAACGAAAGATCGCTCATCACTTCGAACATTGATTACGATGAATACAAGAACCGTCGATGGTCTCGTTTGAGCGTACATAACCCTGACGACAGAAACAACCAGTGACACATTCTTCAGTACAAATCTCGGGCTTGTGTTGACAAGTTTCGACACAAGCTGAACCACAATCTGTGAATACCTCGTTGTCACCACAACACTCCTGGGGTCTGACACACGTGCCACCATTTGAGCGATAAAAACCTGCCTTACAGTAACAGCTTGGCTTGCATATCGTCATACAGTTCGCCGGCGGCTTCGGAGTTGGATATGTCCACATGTCACATCTCTGTGGACATGCCGAGCCACACTCCATAAATTCTTCATTCTCGCCACATTGGTGACCATCGATTGATTGACATTCTTCTCGTTTGATACATGGACTGTTGGGCTTGTTCGATTCTCGAACGTATCCTGGTTTACAAAAACAACCGAACATACACATCGCTGCACAGAATTCGGGTTTGTCAGTGCATGTCTCGACGCAAGGCGAACCGCAAGTATTGTAAAACTCATTCTCGCCACACGCTTGTCCTACATTTAGGATGCAAAAAGAAAATTCCATTCAAAAGTATATTCAATTGTCAGTTATTCTACCTTCATCTTGAGCATTAACGATAGTTATCAGTAATAGCAGGAGACACGTATACACAATTGAGAGCATTTTAGTTTCGAGAAACAAAATAGTAATTGAATAGGCGTTTTTGAATACGTTTGCGAATATGATTAGAGGATTTATACTCGTTCGTACACCTACGAAATGAAAACAGGTGAAATACGAGTAAGCGCAGTCTTAACAATGATAGAGGTAAATGATTGTTGATGTGGATCAATATTGATCAAAGTTTAATTCGAAAGAGAGTGCATGATGCCTGGAAGGTAGCAAGTGAGACAGAAGGAGAAATGTATTCAATAACTTTTGCGAGAACTAAAGTGATTACATAGTAAGCAGAGACTTCTGTGAATATAATGATAAACAAAGTTGCATACAATAGTCTGCGAAAAAAGTAAATTCTAAGATAAATACAAAAGGCTATTAAAATTTTGTAATTTTACTAGGAAAAATGTTCGTCTTTTTGAAGTTTTTAACCTTGAAAATTACTTATCGCAGTAGATAGAGAATAATACTTTCAATTATATTTGAACCAGAAAAAGGTGGGAAAAAAAATCCATTGACAATTTCTATATAAATTCATTAAAGTTTTCCTTATCACCCTCATCCTCAGGGAAGGACGCATGTGTATATCTGTATTTATGCGAAATCTTGAAAAATTCGAGTCAAAAATATCAACTCAAACAATTTCTTCTCCACGTTGACACAATTCTTCAGAATGTGTTCTCCAATTGTTAAAACCTATTTTGAAATAATTTTAGTCTTTGGAAAGAAATTTTTCGAACGTTTTTCGAGATTTCGCATCACTATACATATACACACACGCCTCTCTTATTGAGGGTGCTCAGAAATCGGGATTCCACATGAAAAACAGATTTCTTGCTGGATGAATCGCAAGTTTGAAATTCCAAAATTTTCATTCAAATTCGATCAAGTTTATTCAGTAAGCAATGTGTTTTTCACGCGGAATCACGGTTTCCGAGCACCTTCAGTGAGAGAGATGTGGTGTGTTTTCGAACGTGTCCCTCTTTCCGCGCACCCGCATTCAGAGAAGTACTGTATGTTTTTTCATCCTTCACATCACTTATCTAGGCATCATGGTAAGGAGATTATCATGAAGCCATTGCCAGTTTGACTTGTAAAGATTCACTATGTTTTTCTGAAAAATCATTTCGTTTTCGGCAGTATTTATGGCTTCAGGAGAGTCATTAGATTTGTTGGAAATTCATTTGCGTTTCCTGAAATTTATTCGCGATTACGAAAATTCATCTTTTATTTCCGTGAATTTATCTCCATTTCCGAAAATTCACTTCGGTTACAGAACACGCATTTTTTTTCCGAATATCGATGATTTCCTGGAAATTCATACGGAGCAAAGCATGACCGATACATGTGAGTACATACGAATACATGAATTCTAGAATTCGAGGTTTTTTGGAAATACATATATCCCCCCCCCCCCGCCAAAATAAGTGGTACACCGAATTTTTGACATTTAGTTATCTAAACAACAGACTTTATACCTCGTATTTATACCATAACTAGTATGTGGCAGTGTCTAACTATCCATCATATAATCGAACTTGAACTGTAATAATGTGCTAGGGAAAAAAGAAATATATTTTATACTCTATCGTGTGTTTGTAAAAGACAACTCTTTCCATGCTCATCTTTTTTTTATTTTTCTATATGTTATCCAGTAATGTTATTCCTAAATTAATCAAACATTACGCGTATTTTGGGTGTGTGGGTGTGGGTGTTTCTCTTCTCTTCATCTCCTACCATACTTACATCCACATCCACAGCCACACCTACACTCTGCAAAGACTCATTATTTTAAGAAATTTTATTTTTCAAACCGAAGTCGTTGTAAAGTTATAAGCAAAACAATGTTTGTGGTTGTACTGCAAAATATGTATTTCAGAGGAATATTTCTATGATAGTTACTACTCGTTAATAAAGCAACAAATTAAGATGGTTTCAATCTTATTTTGTAGAGAATCCTTATTTGTATATGCAGTAAAATTTTAGTGACTATTTATGAAACTATAGACGAGATACCAATCACGGTATAACAGAGGGGCCGATATTTGCTGAAAATGATACTCATCCTAAACAATTGATATTCTCGCCAAAACTAGAAATGTCCAAGGTTTGATTTAGTGATCCGATATCCTCGCGTCAGTCCCAACAAAAAAATATATATATAAAAGAAAAAAAAACTAGCGGGGATATGGCCCATGGAAAAGGCGCTACTTCCTTTCATGAAAAAAAACTTTAAATTTATTTTAAATTTAAATTTTCCACAATTTATTTTTGGATTTAATAGATTTTCGTAAATGTAAATTGATCATCCCTGGTTGATATCACAATCACAATGAAAACTAAAGCATATTAGAATATTTATTCTAAACGGAGTAAAATGAAATAAAACATAAAAAAATATGTTAAAGTGAACTATTGATAAAGAAATATTAGTAAGAGAAAAAAAACATAGTTTAGGCGAAAAAAGTAAGTCTTTTAATAAAGATGTTGCTTTGTGGTAATGGTTTTTATGATAATGCCAGATTTTATTTCCTTTAAAAGAAAAAAAAAAATAGTTTCAAAATAAAGCAGTTATACAGTTCTCTATGAATGAGATACTGTATAGATATTGATAAAAACTTGACTTACCGTTTTGTAGTTTCAATACTCTGTTCATATATTACTCTGTTTCTAATATAGTGGTACTCAAATTTGGAAACGACTCTAGATGACACCGAGACCGGACACTTTCAACAAATTCACCATTCAACAACATGGCACGCTATCACGAGAGCCTAGGTATTCATAACACATACAAAGATCATAAAACTGACGAATAGTTCTTAGTATTTCTCTATCTGAGTATTTAGCACGCTCAGAATTAGACGTTGAACCTTTATAAAATGTTCTGCGACCATGTAACTTACGGAGAGCTCTTAGTAATCTTTCGTCTGAATATTAAGTTTATTTCTCATCAGACATTCAAGAATCATTACATGTTCACCAGTCATAAAACGAATGAAGAGCTTCTACTAACCGTCAGTCTAAATATTTTGCTCGCGCCACACTAAATATTAGAGATTCATTACATGTTCACCGATCATGACGCTATCGAAGGATGCTAAACAACGTTCTATCTGAATATTTCGCTCGCTTCTCATCAGAAAGTGAAGATTCATTAGATGTTCACCGATCATAAAACTAACGAAAAGTTCTTAATAATCTTTTATCTCAATACTCGACTAGCCTCTCATCAGACATTGAATATTCATTAGAAGTTCACCAATGATGAAAGTAACGAAAGGATCTTACGAAACTTTTGTCGGAATATTTAGCACATCTCGCATCAGATATTAAAAATTCATACGATGCCAACTGGCTATGAAGCAAATGAACAGTTGTTAGTAATCTTCGATGTAAATATTCCTGTTACATTGCATTACAGTTCGAAGAATCACCAGTTGTTTAGCGGTCATGACACTAACGAAGCATTCCTACGAACTTTCTATCTCAATATAAAGTTCCCTACTCATGAGAGATTAAGGATTCATCAAATGTTCCACCATCATGAAACTAAGGAAGAATTCTGACCAACCTCCTATGTGAATACATAACTCACTTTTCATAAGAGATTTAACACTTCTCAAATGTTCATCTAACATGAAACTTACGAACGGTTCTTATTAAGTTTCTGTATGAATATACAGCTCAAATCGTGTTAGATATTGAAAAATTCCTTTGAGATTCACTAATCATCATATAAACGAACAAGTATTAGTACCAATCTGTCTAAATATTTAGCTTACTTTGTACCGAATATTGAAGACTCAACAACTGATCACCAGTCATGAAACTAACGAAGGGTTTTTACCACCGTTTCATCTGAATATTGAGGTCTCGATCTCTCAGAAATTGTAGATTTCTTGGAAACTCATCCATCATCAAATAAATGAATAGGTGTTATCAACATTCTATGCATATATATAGCTCACTTATCATTAAAGATTGAATATTCACCAAATGGTCACTAAACATGAAACTAACGAAGGATTCTGAATAATCTTCTGTCTAAATACTCAGCTCAAATTGCGTTAGAGATAGAAAAACTCCTTGGAATTTCATCCATCATTATATAAACGAACAGGTATTATAAACATTCTGTCTTAGTATTGAGCTCACCCATCAAGCAACATTGAATATTCAATAACGGCTTACCAATCATGCAACTAACAAATGGTTCTTAAAAACCTCCCATCTAAATATTAGGCTGCCCTCTCATGTTAGAGTGACGATTCATCAAATGTTCGTCTATAACGAAATTAACAAAAGATTCCTATGAATCTTCTATCTAAATATTTAGCTCAATTCTCATTACAGATTGAAGATTACTCGGATGTTTATTGATCAAGAGCTTAATGGAGAGTCCTTACCAACATTCTATATGAATAATAAGCTTATCGTGCGTTACATATTAGAGATTCATCGTATGTTCATCGATCATCAAACTAACGAAACGTTCTCACCAAACTCATGTCTGAATATTTAGCCTACATATCATGACAGATTCAAGATTCATTATATGTTCAGCGATCATGAAATTAATAAAAAATTCTTATCAATATTTTATTGGAATATTTAGCTTACTTCTCATCAGCCATTCAACGTTCATCAGAAATAAACCCATCATGAAATTAACGAAGAAGTATTATTAATTTTTTCTCAAAATATTTTGCTCTCCTTGCATCAGATATAAAAGACTCATTCGATGTCCATCGATCATGAGATTAACGAGCCATTCTTAACAAAATTTTATTTGGATATTTAGCTCCTCTAGCATTGAATCTGGAAGAGTCATTCAATGCCAACCTATCATCAAACTAGCGAAGAGTTCTTAACAAAATTCTATTTGAATATTTAGCTCACTACTCATGAGATATTGGAGACTCATCAGAAGTTCAGTCATAATGAACTTAATGAAGGGTTCTTACGAACCATCCATCTCAATATTTCGTTCACTTGTCATCAGAGAATGAAGATTGAGTGGATGTTCACGTTTCGTCAAAGTAATCAAACGTCCTTATAACACTTCTATCTCGATATTTAGGTCGTTTCACACCAGATATTGAAGAGTCATCCGATACCAAGCTATCATGAAACTAACGAAGAATTGTTATCAATCTTCTATCTGAATATTCAGCTCACTTTACAACAGATAATGAATATTAATTACATGTTCAGCGCTCATGAAACTAACGAAGTGGTCTTACCCAACTTCCGTTTGAATATTTAGTTCACTTATGATCAGAGATTGAAAATTCATCGTATGTTGTTTGTTCATAATAAAAGTAACAGTGGATTCTTATTAATATTCTATCGAAATATTCACTTCGCTTGTCATCAGAGCTTAAAGATTTATCAGATGTTTACCGATTGTGGAACTAATGAAACGTTCTCATAATACTTCTATCTGAATGTATAGCTCACTTCTCATCATATATTGAGACTAATCGTACGTTCAACGATCATGGTACTAACGAAAAGTTCTTAACAGCCTTCTATCTGAATATTTAATGCACTTCTCATCAAAGTCTGCAGATTCATCATAAATTCACTCATGATAAACTTAACGAAGAACTCTTATAATCCATCTATCTGAATTCTCAGCTCACGTCTTATTAAAGAATGAAGATTTAGTAGATGTAAAATGATCATGAAACTAACGAAATAAACTTATAAAACTTCCATCTGAATATTTAGCTTCCTTTTCGTGAGACATACAGAATTCATCAAATGTTCACTGATCATGTAACTAACGAAGAATGTTTACTAACCTTTCGTCTAAATATTTAGCTCACTTCTTATCAGAGTTTCAAAACTCATCAGATGTTCATTGGCCATGAAATTAACGGAGAACTCTTACTAGTATTCTATCTGAGTATTAAACTTCCTTCTCGTGAGAGACACGAGATTCATTAGATATTCACCCATTATAAAACTAATGAAGACTTCTTACGACACCTCTATCTGAATATTTAGCTTACTTATCATCAGAGTTTGACGATTCATCACATGTTCAGCGATCGCTTAACTAATAAAAAACTCTTACGAGCCTTCAATTTGAGTATCTGGCGTACTTCTCATAAGAGCTTAAAGATTCATCATATGTTCGACCATCATGAAACTAATGAAAGGTTCTTATAAATCATCTATCTGAATATCTAGCTTACTTATCATCAGAGGTTGATGATTCATTACATGTTCAGCGATCATGAAACTAATAGAGAATTCTTAGAAGACTTCTGTCGAAATATTGAGCCCCCCTTGCATCAAATGTGGAGGATACATAATATGGTCACCAATCATGAAACTAACGAAACATTCTTATAACACTTCTGTTTGAATATTCAGCTCATTTCTCATCAGAAATTGAAGATTCATGAGATGTTCACTGATTATGAAAATAACGAAACGTTCTTATAACGCTTCCATCTGAATATTTGGTTCTTCTCTCAACAGAGATTAAAGATTCATTGATCTCCATTGCTCATGAAATAAACGAAGAGTTGGTATAAAGATTCTATTTGAATATTCGTCCCGCTTTTTATTTCAAGTTCAAAATTAATCATATGTTCACCTATCATGAAAATAACGAACAGATCGTAGTAATATTTTGTCTAAATATTTCGCTCACTGCCCATCAGCGATTGATTATTTATCAAATCTTCACCGGTCATGAAACTAACGAAGAGTTCTTACCAACCTTCTGTCTAAATATTCAGTTCTCCACGCATTAGATATGGAAGGTTCATGAGATTTTCATCAACGATGTAATTAATGCAAAGTTCTAAAGAATCTTGTATCCGAATATCTAGGTCCTTTCGCTTTAAAGATTGGAAATTTTCAATATATTCATCCATCATGAAACTAACGAAGAGTTCGTACTTTCTATGTGAGTATTAAGCTCTCTGCTCATCAGAGTGCGAAGATTCATCAGTTATTCGGCAGTTGTAATACCAACGAAGAGCTGTTAGCAGATTTCTTTCTGAATATTTAGCTCACTTCTCATCAGAGGTATGAGACTCATCCTATGTGTGCCTATCATGAAACTAATGAAGAGTTCTTACGAACTATTTATCCGAATTTTAGCTGACTTGTCGTCAGAGATATGAGACTCATTCAATGTTTGTCTATTATGAAACAAACGAAAAGTGCTTACGAACCTTTTATTCGAATTTTAGCTCGCCTGTCATCAGATATTGAACTCTCGTCATATATTCACTGATCATGAAACTAACGAAGATTTTCTATCAGTCGTCTATCTAAATATTTAGCTCGCTTCGCATTATTTATTAAAAACTCATGTTATGTTACCTTGTCATGTGACTGACGAAGATTTCTCATCACACTTCTATATGAATATGTAACTTGCTTCATATCATGTGTCGACGTTTCATCTGACCTTCATTAATTATGAAATAGATGAACAGTTTTCTCACGAATCATCTATCTGAATATTTATCTCGCTTGGTATGAGAACTTTATGATTGATCAGATGCGCACGCATCGTTAAAGAGATGAATAGTTCAGAGCAATTTTGTATTCGAATACTTAGCTCGCTCCGTATCAAAGGTTGGATTGTATCAGATGTTCACCGATGATGAGACTAACGAAGAGTTCTTAACAATGTTCTGTTCAAATATCAGTGTCAGAGTTTGTGAACTTCGATCATGATTATTTATATTATGTTGGAATGATAGATGAGCGTTCTTCACAAATTATGGATTCATGTATCTTTTAGACATATAGCTGAAGGTCTTGTGTTTCTAAGGTAGCTGAAATATACATTAGAAATGAATAATTCAAAGTTAAAAGCGTCTATTCGAATGCCTATGTTAAATGAAACTTAATATCTCAAGTAACAGACAGAGTCTATGACATACAGATGTTGATTAACTGAAACCATATTTCTGTTCTAATGTTTGCTGTTTTATGAGTCACAGGATTTCTGCTGATAATGCAGGCGTTGACTAAATAAATTTGGGATTGCTTTATCACGGATGTTTTCGGATTTAGGAAAGACAGATGAAACTTTAAATATTTCAGTCAGAGTGAGCGGAGATTGCTGGTTTGTGAATAATGCACACAACAAAGAGTCCATATGAATATTTCGCTCATATCAAAGACAGTCGATAGCTTCTACCAAGCTGGAATATACTTTGATAAAAGAATCCTTCGTATGATGCTGATATTCATATCTGCTGTTCAATCTGAGAAAGTCTAAGAGTTTAGCAATAAGATCAAGCAACATATAGTAATTGAATCTCAATTATTCTTGTATTCAAATATCATATAATGAACAAAATATCCAGATGACTTATGATGTACCGATAGATCATTCAATTGATGCATGATTTATAGTCTCACTTTTTATTCAAATATTACACACTGAACAAAATACCTGACTGACCTATGATATATCGGTAGATCATGGCATTGATGCATGATTTATAGCCCCACTTTTTATTCAAATATTACACACTGAACAAAATACATAGATGACCTATGATATATCGGTAGATCATGCCATTGATGCATGATTTGTAGTCTTACTTTTTATTCAAATACCACATACTGAACAAAACACCTAGGTGACTTGTGATGCACCGGTAGATCATTCGATTGATGCATGATTTATAGTCTTACTTATTATTCAAATACCATGTTCATTTGACATCAACTATTCAGCACTAGAGCTCTGCTAAATAGTATTATGAAAGACGAACTAGTTATACTATAACTCTATTCAAGTAATTTGTTCAGTCTATATTGCACTTGAAAATCAATTATACATCTAAAATCTCGTAGCAGATGAATTTCACCAACAAAAATGTTATGCAAACATACTCCTCATTCTAATTTAAATATTTAGAATGTACGATATGCTCGACGATAGTACGGTCTATGCATCATTTTAATCAATGTGTCATTCATATAGCAGATTTGCTTTAGTCATAGATTTGGCATAGATTCGTAATCGCAAACAATATCAGAAATGAACGAATCATAGTACACTTCAATTCATATACTGTGCTTCCTTAAAATAGAAATTTTAGAATTGAGATAAATATTTAATGATGATGTACCAAATGACCCACTCACACCAGATATCTATTCAAATATTTTTTCATACAAATGATCTCAGCTTATAAAATACAAAAATGCAAGATGATCATTCACCTTATGGATCGTTCATAAGAATATTCCATACAAATATTCAGTTTGCACGCACTAAAAGCACAGCACACACGACAAGAGCATCAATCATTCAACAGATGAACCATTCATAGGAAGTTTCTATTCATGTGTTCTTCTCGTGCTGAATCGAAATCAACTTTTATCATCAAACTCGGTTGTTCATAGCAATGGCATGATTTTCAGCAAGTTTTTATTCAGATATTTGTTTCACCTCGAAATAAGGTTTTAGTTTAATAATTTGGTTGAATACTTTGAGGAAAGAGAATATTATAAACATGTGCTCACTTTTCAAATTTTCGATCACTTTCAATCGTTGACATGAAATGTAAGATATGGTGAAAGAATACATGACTTATGTACGATGTTAAGGCTTGTGTTCCATTCATATATGTTGTTCTTCATCGTTCAGTAGATCTCGACTATATCGATCTATCTATTATCGTTGAAAAAGTACGAATCAGATTTCTTTCAGCGAATATTTCGAGCAGTTCACGCAAGATGACCTCTGATCCGGCATCACCAGAGTTGTCTTCCAGATAGTTTTGTACTGCACATACTGTGTTGTAAGTTGTTATTAGGACAACCGCAAATAACAAATAGACTATGATGATTGTTTTAGCCATTATCAAACAATTATGTTAACTAGCGTATAAACAAAACGTGTAGCAACTACAATGTGAGTATGAAATTGTATGATTGCATAGATATTTTCATCTCTTTATATACCTCTTAATAGACGAAAGAAAGAAGCTTCTAAGGTATATTTCTTTTCTTCTCTCTCATTCTCTTTTTCTCTGTTTTGACGAAGATTAGTCAACCGTAACTATTGTATTTTTGCATCAAAAGGAGTCCTTAATATGCATTAGAGAGAAAAAATGAATGATAAAACAGAAGAATCTTTTTTTTTTGGGTAGATGTTTTTTTCTTTACGGAGAGAGAAATATACAAATATAGTATTTTTTCTCTATACCTTTTTTTTTACCATTAAATTATAACGCAACTCTCTGTTATTCATAATAATGATCGAAGGCTGCGACTTGTTTATATACAGACAAAGTTATCACTCTCCCTTACACACTTGTATGACTAAGCACAAAGAGTATCTGTTTGCAAAACAAGGCAGCAGTCTACGATGTATACACAAAAGAAAAAAAAAATTTTTTTTTTCTTCGTCATACGTCATACTTTATGTAACGATGAATCTGTGTTAAGAGTGGTTTTGATTTCGATTTCATTCGACAGTCTCCTTCTCTTTTTGTGATTAATTCAGAATGTGACGTATTTATTTTCAAAACTGAACATAAATGTTTTATTTTGATGCATATTCTCTCCAAATTATCTTACTTTTTACTTGAGCAATTTAAAAATATTTTACTAATTTTATTTTTCTGTCATTATATATGATCAAATCTTATACTAATATATTCTTGATCTTTTTTGATTGAAACTGATGACACTTTTTTGTTTAAAATTATTATAAAAATCGAAATTGATTTGGTTATTTTCTATTCATAAAACACAGAGTACGTTTTTACGTAATGGAATTTCTATTCTCTATTAAGACGAATTAAATTTTACGTAATTATTTTATTTCGGGTTAAAATGGAAAAAAAGTAGACCAGTTTTAACATTTATCAAGATTTTACAATAAAATGTAGTATGATCACTCAATTTATTTTAAATTATAAGAACATAATACAGAATCGTTTTCATAGTCATGCTATTTGTTGAATGTCAAAAAACAAAATGGTCTACATCTCATGCATACTTCCACAGGACTTGCATTGTATATCTATAACATAAGATTTTTGAATTATATCCAATTTTTATTTTGTATTACTTATTCATTTGATTTTTGTTGATTAAAAGCATGGCACTCATGATAAGATACACTAAAACATATGACGAATCATGTGAAATAGAACAAACTGTAAACAAAAACCAAATATAACTTATGATGATAATAACAAAAGTTTTAATGAAGGCTCAAAATAAATCTGAAGCTTTCATGTTTATCAATCCATCATCACTAAATCATAATTTGTTTGTGTCTGAATGCAATTGAATTTACATATCATGTCAGATATTTTTCGAAATGACTTGTATTATACATCTATAACAAAATACTTTTGAATTATGAGTTTTAAATTTTTATTTATTTATTTTTTTCGATTTTCATTTGTTTTCTCTTAATAACATAATAGTAATCATAAGATACACTGAATCATATAATGAATTATAAAAAAAAAACAGAGCAAAGTGTAAAGTAAAACAAAGAATAATCCATAAGGACAATTACAATAATTTTAATAATGAATCAGAATAAATCCAAAGCGTTCACATGAAACGATTAATCGTCACTGAATCATAATTTGTTTGTATGCCCTTGAGTGAAATTGAATCTAATTACTTTATCATATATATTTCGAAAGAACTTGAATTATATATCTATAATAAAATGTTATTCAAGTATATGGATTTTTTTTTTGTTATCAATTTCCATTTTTAGTTAAGATAATCTACATATAGTATGAACGTTCAGCCGACAAATCGTAGTGAAATATGGGCAACAATAGCAAATACTCATTGATTGGTCTTTTAGGTTTTGGAAGAGGCTAGACATTGCTTTAATATATATAGACAGAGAAAATTATTCTTTGTCGAATTCACCTCTTAGTTTTTTTTAAAAAGAAGCATGTAAAACTAAAAATGATAGAGGACGCTAGCGTACAATGTCGAAATAGGTAATTGAAGAGACTACCCATGTAGTTTAAACCGCTCGAAAACCGGTGGTATACCTATCGTATAGCTGAAGAGTTTATCATCGGTTAACTAGCGGTTTTTGAGTGGTTACATCAGTTATCCCGCCGGTTTTATTGAGTTCACATGATATCAATACCCAATGCTTTCTACCAATTAAATTGTATTAAAAAAGGGTTTTCAATAGTCTCTGATTGATTGATTATGATCTTCACATAAAAGGTGTACAAAATATGATGAGTATACAATTTTACATGATTCAACAAAAAATCTATTTCATCATTGAATTAAATTTTGTGGGTATGGATATGAGTGTGGATGTGGGTAGCTGTGGGTACAGGTTTGGGTTTGGATGTGGCTGTGGGTGTGGCGTGAGGTGGATGGGTGTAGGTGCGAATGTGGAATATGGTGTGCGGGTGTTATATGGCTCTCGGGCGGATGTGTTTAGGAATCTTCTTTTCGCTCACATCCAAATCCACACCCACACACACCCATCCACGACCACCCACACTCCACACCCGCATCCAAATCCCACCACACTCACCCACACCAACACCAACCCAACCACACCCACACTCTCAAACAACCATTGAAAACCAAACAAATATCCATTAGCATACCTTGAGTATCATGAAAATACTATCAAAACATACCTGTATTTTGTTCGTTAGAAATTCATCTTTGTTTTTATTCATTCCTATCTATTCATTTATACATATAAGTGACAACGAGTGAAAACCAAACCAATATCCATCAGCATACCTTGAGT
>CAJNOL010002390.1:0-14675 GCA_905250125.1 Rotaria sordida | reverse complement strand
TTTTTTTCATTGCTTGAATGAGAGAAAGAAATATGCATTCGAACTCTCTGAAATAGTCACTCCGTTTATTACACATAAAATGTAAGGTAGCCAAAGTCAAATATATTCCGATTTTTAATCGTTTTCTTGACATTGGCGAAGACCCATGTTGACTACTTCTACCTATCGAAGGCTACAGAAATCTCAAGTTGGTGATTGTGGAAGTAACTGTCGAGCCTATTGTAAGATCTTGTTCCGATGTGCGTCGATGCTCTTTTCTTGCCAAAAATAATCGCTATCTATCAACCACATATGATCTTACGAATTCTCTTACTAACAGCATTTTTTAAAATACATTCAAAATGCATGACCAGATTGCGAAGTATTCATCTCAATTTACGAAATCAGTATAAAGTGAGTGAGATATATATACGACGAGATTTTGCATGCTGTATTGAATCGATATATATTTATTCACTAAAGATGTCGTTCCTAAATAAAATCGAAGAATATTCACATAGCCTTCTCGGGAGACGCATGTGTGGGTGTTATTGTTATCCACCACAACCCGCACCTCACATCCACACTCTAGTAACAAGAAATATACCGTCTTAACTTATTCTCGATTGAAGAGGGTTTATTGGAATCCAAGTTATCAGTCAAACTCACGTTGCAAAGACTTTTCCTATATCATAGCCCATTTCAGCCTAGAATTTTCTGGTTTTCGGAAGTTTAAATAGACTTCTATTCAACAATATACCCACTTTTCCATAAATTGAGAACCGATATGTTAAATCAATCAGAGATAAGTTTCTTATTTAAATAGAATACATCGAGTTGTACCATAGAAACACGTCGTTAAGAAAACTCGAAGTTACTTTGCGAACTAGAATAAGACTGGCATCCATTTACTATGCTGAACAGCTTACATCACGTCTGCTAAAGACTGGAAATATAGAATGGTTTTCCATCATTGTAAGGATACTCCATGCTGTAAATGTGTTATGCATATTTGAAGACGGTTGATTCTTCACTACCCGAAAGAAGTTTCTGTCTTTAGACTTCTCGACTTTAGCAGCTTCGAATTTCTTTGGAAGTGCACTTTTTGTCAAAGATAGAGCACAGTGATCAACGTTCAGCCATATTCTTGTCTGCAAAGTAACTTCGAGTTTTCTTAACGACATGTTTCTATGGTACAATTTCATGTACTCTATCCAAATAGGGAATTTATTTCGAGTTGATTTAACATAGCTATGCACTCACAGCTTATTTTCCATTAACCTTCATCACTCTGATCATATCTCTGAACATTTTCGATTCATTCATGCAATGAGACGATGTTGCATCCTATTTCAACATCGTAGTTTGACTGATCAAGACTACCTATTCTCAATTCATCGGAAAATGTATAGTTTGCCGAATAGAAGTTCATTTAAACGTTGGAAAACCAGAAGATTCTAACGAACTTGTTTTAATCGAGGATAAATTAAGACACATACATACGGCTGAGTCAAGCTCACTTGATTCGCTCATGTTTTGGCTCGAAGAAAAAGATAATAAATATAAAGATTTGTTTTAGAAATTTATCAAATCTTAATCTCTAGTCGCAACACAATGAATAAGCTCATTGGTGTCTAACTCGATTTTAGAAGTGGAACCTTTGTTTTCATGGCTCGTCTCAAGAAGAAATATTAGGATATTGGACAAAATTGAAAGGGAGAGAAGATCATCAAAACTCAGATGATTAGCCAACATTCATACATCAGTAGACTCATCAGCACAAGCACTAGAAAGTGATATTATTTGCATATTGTTTTGTGGAACAAGCTGAAATGGTTCCAAAGAAGCACTATTACTCCTCCACTCTTTTCGAACTTTCTAACTCGAGCTATATCACATAAGAAGTTAGGCAAGAATTGAAAACTAACCTGGCATAATACTTTTCAAATCATAATGCCTCACTCACCCATTAATATAATACAAATGAACCAAAATAATATCAGTCAGGCACAAAAGAGAGAAGGCAAATAAGTTAAAATTATGAATACGAGCTTCCTGTTTCGAGTATTTTCATATCGGTTTCTATTCGAGGTATATGCATTGGATGTTTTTTTTTGTAGAGAACAGCTTTAACAGTGGAAGAGGGCATGAAAGTACGAGTCAAAACTGTAATGGAATATTCTATAATCTGCATACAAAGTACGGAGTACGTTCAAGTAATTTGGCCTAATATTAGAATTCTGGCCTAGCTGGAAGTAAAAGGTTCGAATAATGTCATTCGGCTAGAACGTGATATGCCTTACGAATAGTATAATTTCTAAGTCGCATTGTTCAGAACTTTTTCGCATGCATTCATTATTGCTCATCAAATTCGATACAAAACAAAGCAATATTACCATAAAAATGCATGCCATCTTTCTGTCCTGTATTGGCAAAAACTGAAGAGTAACACGTATTATTTGTTTTAGATATAAGTATAGTCTATTGTGATCGATAAAAACGACGACAAATTGTGTGGACACCAGATATGGCCACATCTAATCGAATAAATCCTCGTTTATTGGCCAACATTCAAGATGAATCAGGCCAAATGCTGAAACCGATTTCTCAATACGCTAAGGAACCATTGGTTTCTCTTGAAGAAGCATGTCGACCATTGAAGGATATTATCGATGAGGAACTTGAGCAAAATATTCAGATTGCAAAAATAAATTCAGGATCACCTCCAGATGGTCTAACACAGGATGAATCGGCAGCAATCCATCTGTACACTATGGAATGGAATGTCACTGAGAAAAGTCTTTATGCAATACTCAATCGAAGATTACGGGAAGCTGATCGTCAGAAATTAGTTCCATGGCATAAATATATGAAGTTATTGCTCACTGCGTTCTTCAAACTACCGTGAGTATCTGTTCGCATGTCATACTTCGAGTAATGTTGTATCGATTCAGGTTAACTGAACGTCAAATAGTATGGCGAGGAGTACCCAAAGATCTCAGTGATTTATATCCGCAAGGCAAAGAACAAGTATGGTGGGGATTCAGCTCTTGTACGATGTCATTGAATGTTCTCGAATCACCGTTGTACGTGGGCAAGTCAGGAACCAGAACACTCTTTTCGATTGAAACATCGAATGGAAAACACATTCGTTCGCATTCATACTTTCAGCATGAGGATGAAATTCTCCTGCCACCTGGAACCTACTTGAAAGTGATGAGCAAAATGAGTCCTGCTGAAGGGCTCCATATCATCCATCTTCAAGAGATTGCACCTCCCTTTGACCTACTAACTCCACCATTTGATATCACCAAAACATCGACGAATAAGTCATCACTCAAACCTACAGCTCAATCAAATATATCACCATCTACAACTCAATCAAAATCCTCGCTGAAGGCAACGTTAATACCACTTTCGATGCTAGGTCAGTTCGTTAGAGTCACTTCCTCATTTGAATTGCATTATAAATGCAAATTAGTTGCTCTCGGGAGAAAGAACTCTAAATTCATCAATGAATCCCATTTATATTTCGAACTTTCTTCATAGACAGGGACTATAAACATCCAAATTACATGAAAATATCCATGTGTTTTATATAAAAGAAAACAAAAACATAGTTAGTGCCACATTGAAATGAATTTAGAACTTTGTTTAAAATGTAATAGCTTGCCGATTTTTCCCTTTACAGAAATCGAAGAAGTCTCCTCACTTTATGCTCTTAGTCACCGTTGGTTGACAAAGTAAAGATATGCACGCTATTACCATGCTTCACTATGTCGTTAGTAATAAAAATCATTGTCACACTAGTTGTTCTGTCTGAAATTCTTTCGAATTAATAAACTAGAAAGTTGATTTTTTCTCTAAAACTACGCACATTTGTTGAAACTATACAAATATGTGAGGATACCAGGGATATCGTCTGTGCAAGGGGTAAAAACGCTACTGCATATTAATTCAAAATACTTCAACCTAAAGATGGAACTTAACTGGCCGGTTGACTGGCGCATCCCTTCGGTTGAGTTGAAGTTTTTAACTGACCATTTGAGCCTTAACAAATATAGCGCTTCCTTGTTGAATTTTACATGAGATTGAATGTGACAATATCGCTGTAAAGGCTTTATATAGCATTATGTGCAACAGTAGCAGCTTCTTTTGTAGACGGATCTAATGTCTTAGGAACAGTTGAGACTCATTTTCTCCATTGAAAATATTTTCTTGCTAAGCAGACTTGTATTGTCAAATAGAAAGTTTTAATAAGGGGAATCCAGAGCGACTTCTTCTCATTGCTTTTGCATTTTCTTTAACTCTTGTGTTGAATGAAATATATACACAAATATTTACCGTTTGGTTAATCTTTATTATGATCTTATTTTAATATGTCACTTATCAATGACCACAGAGGTACAGAATATACACGCAGATTGCATCGGCGATAATGTGAAAAATGACTCTTTTGAGGAAGGTTTGGAAAATTGAGGGGGAAGCGAAATGTTGACGAGTGGAAAATTCAGTAAAATATTGAATAGGAGCTTTTCTGTCATAAGTAGAGGAAATAAGAGTTCTACAATGAAAAAGTTTAAATTTTCCGAAAAGTAAGTCCACATAGTTCTCCTCAATAAGTGAGCTAAATACTCATGAATCCTATGTTATATGTAACAAAAAGATTTTTTAAGGATCTTGATTTCAGTTTTTTCCACTTTGTCCTAAATTCGTATTCTACACAAACAGTAACTCTATGGTTGTGATTCATTTTTGAGCATGGATGAAAGTGCGGATTAATCAGGTATTGCATGACCTTTGTTAACCGTAAACTTCTATAATAAGAATATCTTTCGAGAGGTTTCTTGAAACTCTAAAGTTATTCACAGACAGAAGCTGAAGCTATCAAATGAGTTTCAAAATTATTCGAATAATTTGATAGCAATTTCTAAGAATATTAAAAGTCATATTTGAACCAATTGATGCAGATGTCTTCCGCCAAAGACGCAACCTTAAAAATTATCGAAATTCAAATTATCACGATGAATGTAAGAAAGATCTCAGATGTATAAAATACTTGAAAATTCATTAAATATCGAAATGTCCTTGAAAATAATTGTCGGAAATAAAAATTTTTCGTTTTTCTCTTAGGTCATGCTGATTTCATATTTGAAGATACATTGTGACAAAATACTATATTTTTATTCCCACTTTTGTACGGTGAGAAACTCTGGCAGATTCTGCATCCCTCAGTGATCGATCCAGATATTTGTGATGCTAAACAGATTTCTGATATTTTGGGATTTGAAGATTTACTCTTGACAAGAATGACAAATCATCGTATTGGATTTGGTCTAAGGATATCTTGCTCAGTGATCGGGTTTGTGTTTTTATCTTCGTTCACTAGTATTTCATCTACAGATTATTAATTGCTAAGATTCCGCAAAATTACAATATCTGATTTCATCGGCATAGCACATTTAGCTTTTTCGTCAGTATACAGAGTAAAATTTTGCTGAAGATTGACCTTAATTATTAGAATGTCTTCTATTTGGTAACGGCGGAAACGATAATTTCCTGGGTTTAGTCCTCTGGACATGGTTAGGAAAATTCACTAGTCGTGGCTATTGGCTTTTGCCTTTGCGTTAACAAGATCTGATAAATTTTATTTCTTAATAATTCACTTGGACGTTTTTTTAAAACTTCATACGACCTACATTAGTTTTCCTAGCTGGTTCTCATCAGTTTTTCGCCGGTTCACGTCGAACTCAAGTCGGCCGGTTGGGTTCGGCTAAAAGTTTTAATCAGTCGATCCTGCTCGATTCAAGCATTTTCGATCGATTCCAGCTCTGCTTCAAATTACTGAATGGACGTTGATAGGATAAATTATGTTAGTTAGGGACGAGTTCTGAGCGACTTGGAACCTACTTTTCATCTAAAACAATCGACTTTCGGCATTGACATAGAATACAATAGATTGAAGTATTTTGAGTTTTTTCGAAATAAATTAAAGTTGAATGAGACCAGGATGGTTTCAGATGAAAAGTAGGATTCAAGCTGAACAGATCTAGCTAAAAATTAGTCGAGTTTATCCTATGAACGTTGATGAAGTAGCTTGAAGAAGCTGAAATATCACTTTTCCCTCTGGCATCTGTGTCACCATACCTATGAAATCATTATTACTTGCATGACTGCATTTGCATAATATCAATCATGCCTTCATGTATTGTGTCAAAAAATTAGGTTTTCAGCATTTTTCAGCGTATTTGATTACCATTAGCGACAATCCAACTTGATTCAATATTTGAAGTGCTCGATGTAATTGAGTTTCATGTGCGTATAGCGCCCATAATGACATATGTTATTCCTACAAGAAAATTAGGAGAATGTTGTCTATTTCGAAGCATGACCATTTTATTGAAATGATTGCTTTTTATCGAACATCCAGGATCAAACTTTCATTCTGTTTTGCTATAGCATCATCATTTCGCAGAACTGTCATTCCTCCTGATGCAAAATGGATGTCGAAAGGTATCATTGTAGCTGGAGGCAATGAACAAGGTAGTGGATTGAATCAACTCTGTAAACCCCTTGACTTATATGTGGATGATGAACTAACGGTATATGTGGCTGACTGGGGGAATAGTCGTATTATGGAATGGAAGTGTGGTGCGACACTTGGTCGAGTAGTGGCCGGCGGAAATGGAGATGATAGCCAGATGAATCAGTTAAACGGGCCAACAGTTGTGATTGTTGATAAAATGAGTAATAGTTTCATCATTTGCGATGCTTGGAACAATCGAGTGATGCAATGGCCTCGCGAATTTGGCACAAAAAGCAAAGTCATGATCTCAAATATTGATTGCTGGGGCTTGGCACTGGATGATCGGGGGTTTCTTTACATATCTGACGTCGAACACCATAGTGTGAAGCGATGGCGATCCGAAGATAACATGGGAACAGTTGTGGCGGGTGGCAATGGGCAAGGTGATCGCCTCGATCAACTCAATACACCTAAGTACATATTTGTAGATGAAGATTATTCAGTGTATGTGTCCGAAAGAAATAACCATCGTGTAACGAAATGGGTAGTTGGTGCCAAAGAAGGGATTATTGTGGCTGGTGGTCGAGGTGAAGGCAATGGTCTTACGCAGCTGTCGCGTCCTCAGGGTATCATCGTGGATCAATTAGGCACTGTCTATGTGGCGGACTACGGGAACAATCGACTCGTGCGTTGGATCAAAGGAGCCACACGGGGAACTGTCATTGTCAGTAAAGCAGCGCAAGCAAAACAGCTCGACAGACCCGTTGGTTTGTCATTCGATCAGCAGGGCAATCTTTATGTTTCCAATTATGCTAATCATCGAGTACTGAAATTCAACATTGACCTCAGTTCTTGTTCTTAGTTGCCAAACACTAACGTTGTTAAGAGAATTCTCTTCTGTTTTACTTGATTTTGAAGAATGAATTGCAATATAATCCATTATATACACACAAAGAAGGACCGTGTCGTATAGTGTCAATGGGCATGGGTTATTCTATGTAGATATTCAAGAGTGTGTAATGTGTAAATGTACGTTAGATGAATACTCACATCCATTTCCTTCGGAAACAGTGAATTAAAACTTATTTTTGTCTTCAAAACTACAGAACGAGATGCATCAACTAGGGTATGGGTGTGGGTGTGATTCCTATTGTACTTCTGACCCACACCCACACCCTATACTAAACTTAATTTTCATAAATATATTGACATCTTGTATGCATATTTTTACTGACCGAAATAGTCTTTTTTTTTGTTTCGATAAATCATTTGCATAGAATTGTGACTGGTCGGAATCCGCAAAGATAGGTAATTGTGTACTGACGCGATTGAAAAAAGGATGATATGTAAAGTGAAGGAAAGAGTGTAGAGAACCACATGGTGGTGCTGAATATATATGTACTTAGTCACGATATATAGTTTCTGCTATTATTACAAATAAGTCACATAAGAGTATGAACAGTTTAAAACATTTCTTCGAGAGAGCAATCAATCGATATGTCAAACAAATTCATATCTGCTATAAGAAACATTGATTTATCGTCGAACTCTGGAATCTTAATCAGTACTGAATGTCTTAATACTGATATAGATTTGAGCTGAATCGAAGCATGTTTAGTTAAGATATCGAATATATTAATACAGTAATACAAAAAAACTAGTAATATTACTAATAATATACTTCTGCTCAAAAGGCTTAACAAAACAAACGCTAATAGGATTTTTAATTGCTCATTGAGATCTATCGTTTGAGCATTCATTCGATCAAAAAGCGACTCGACAGTTGGAGACTTTTCCTTGTTAGTTTTTATATTAATATGTGTTTAAGATAAAATAAGGTAAAACTTACTCAATAATATTGTTTAGCTTTATTAGAAAGAATATTAATATTAGTCATTATATGATTTCATTTTCAAAATCAAAAACAAAGCTTTTTAATCGTTTAATTGTTACTTTTAAGCAAATTATGATAATACATGCAAGAAAGTAACGCGACCAATTAGCGAAATTTTAATGTGCAAAATGAATCATAAATAATCGTATGATTAAAAAAAAATTGACAGATGTCTCCTTCAGTTCAATTCATATAGACTGATTTTTTAGTTGCTAATAAGAATTTATTCACAGCTTTTTTTTTCATATCAACAATGTAGACAAATACTCTTATTAAGTTTTATTTTTGATGCCATTAGAGAAATTTTACCTGTTGTCAACCAAGTAAAACACATGTGGAGTATATGAAGGCAAGAGAAAAAAAACAAATTTTGTGAATGATATTGAATTAATGCATACACAGTAAATATTCAGTGTTACTTAGTTTAAAATTTAACGATTCAAATATAGAAAGTTGTCGATTTAGTGTCTAAAGGTCTTCCATTATCTGTTTTAATTATCAAACATGAAATTCAACATTTAAACAAACTAATCATGAAAATTAACTCTATTTACATCAATGTCGTATCATCCGTAAAGCTTCTGCTGATCTCATTCTTGTTCTGTTCTCTTCAATGACAATAGAATATTGTTTTCAAAATTTCTTTAGTGAAGTCAACAATAAAACTTAATAGTAATATTTCTTTATATTATTACTATGAAAAAAAAAGAAACTCTGAATAAACTTCAGTCACTAATCAATAAAAACACAGCCAATATCAATGAGATGAAACGAAGATAGTTGCGTTTTTTTGCAGTGTTATGAATGACGAACTCTGCCTATACGAAGATGTGACAAAGAAAAAACAAGTCGCTCTTTTTTTTCTCAGCTATTTACTTCATGACTAAGAATCATATGAAATTGACGAAATACCAAATTCATATGGAAGAACGCGAAAAAGAAAATACGCAGTCAATCAGCCTAAGTAACTCATCACCATAAATACGTTAAAAGAAATATATATTTACTTGTACATTATTGAGTCACAGCTCATATTATGTATCCTTGTTGCTATTTCAGTTTTGTACGTTTTGATTTACATTCAGTTTAAAATCAACATATTGTATTACTCAACATATTGATATTTTTATGTTAGTCCAAAATCTATTTGATAATATCAAGTAAAGTTTTACGTTTAATATTTGAATCTTATCCAAATAAATTCTAACAGTGAAATATTATATGTATGTAGTCATTGAGAGAATCAATTGAAATAGTATAACAATTTGTTGTGTAGTAAATAATATAGAATTTATAAGATTCAATCTCTTCTTACTACGTTCTTGCTAACTGTCTAAGATCATAAATGTAAAAAGAACAGAACAAGCTTTAATAGTTATTTAATTTTTCAAGGTCTTTTATATTTTCCCATAAAAGGTATATATGTAAGTAAAGTTCATTCTAAACCAATGATTCAATATCAATTGTAATTCAGGTAAGTGAATTTATATATTTTCTTAAATAGAGTAGTTTTTAAGTTCTACACCATTTTATTTTTATTTTCTAAAAATTTGATAGATATATTGATTAATTTGAAAATTAATTTCATTATTAAGATTTCAAGAAATCTACTTTATTTAATCTAGATATACTCTCTACATTTTGTTTCAATTTTTTTTCTGCTCTTTTTCTCTTTCATATTTTCAAACAGAACAAAACAAAAATAAAGAGTAAAGTAGGAGACCACGTTGCAACTTCAAGGTTTGACATGATGACGTAATTATGTAGTCTATTTTTCTTTGTCATCGACATTTCATCAAAGTTTTTAATAAAATTTACTTTTTACTTTTTTTTATTGAAATCTTGAAAAATGATTCCAATCCTATTGATAATTATTGATTTGATCTAATTTTATCTATTAATGACTACAATTGTTTTTTTTCTCACTTAATATTAAGATGAAATAAATCGAATAAAGTTTTCCAAAATTTTGTCAGTTATATGGAAAAACGCTTTTTCTGAAACTGAGATATCCGGTTAAATGAGCTTGACGTATCCCTTTTTATGATGATGATTACATAGAATGCATCGATTATAACACGAATTTTTACTGTATGTTCTTTCGCTAGCTTTTCTTTTTTTTCTCTTACAAATAAATGAAATAAGCGCTTTTGCATAACAACTGATGACATGTTTTGCTTTGAAGCGTTGAATTTTTTTTTCGAGGGAAAATATATTCGAAATAGAGGTGAATGAGTAGAGAGAGTAGGAAGTGTATCACACTCTAGGCATCATCTTTTTTTTCAATTTTTGATTGTTCTGTAGAAGCTACATTTTTTTTTGCGAGTTTTTTTTTCTTTTCTGTATCGTATCTGTTTTATTTTTTTCTTTCTCGTTTTTTTTTGCTAATGTTCTTTATGTAAGATGTCATTTTGCCGGTGCGTTTGATTCATTTTGACAATAATACGCATTTTTGCCTTTACCATCTGACATTTCTTACCTCTTTCGCTTATTCTATCTATTTCTTCATTGTTTCACATTATGTGATTCTATCTCTTTTTGCTTGTTCATTACTTATTCAATACATTGGTAAACTTTTGTTCATCTTTGTTTATCCTCTGTTACTTCACACTATTACCTTGGATCACCTCAAGCTGGATTTCAAGAGGTTACACTTCATATAAATTTTTGCCAAAATTTGCCATTCTTCAACTGGGAGGTGATATTTATTTTTATTAAAAATTTTCTACTGCTAATTATACTTAGTATATATGGGACTGTGACAGATTATTCGCTAAATTAGTAATTAACTGAGTTCATGATTAGATAAGTTAGTAATTAAGACATGATACTCTTTTTATGTATAGACGATCAAAAATGTAACCAGTTATTCGATTTAAATCAGTAAGATACAAAAGCTTTTTTTGTTTTGTTTTATATTTTACACAATCTTTGTTAGACATTGATGTACATTTAATCTAGGAATCCTCCTGTCTAACCTAAATATATGTTAAATTACTACTTATATAAAAAAAAAAGCTGTTTGACATTAAAAACACGTGATTAAATAATGTCGTCAATGTTTCGTTTCTTTAGAAAAAGAATGACTCATGATCAATAGAAATATTACTAGAAATAATATCGTTATCAACACCACAGATTTTTGTTTTTCTTTGTTGAAGTGTCATTAACAACTAACATACACAGTGATTATACAAAAATGTAAGACTATGCGAATGAGAAAAAAAAAGTGAAGGTCGACAGAACGATTCTTAGACTTTTTTTAATAATCATTACGATCTTATTTCTTTTTTTATGGTTCGATGACAGAACGTTGACGTCGACTAGCAATACAATGACAACGATTAGATAAGAAAGAAAAGAAAAAGCAAACCAACTTCTATAGAAGGTATATGGATGAATATCCTAGATCAGGTATGCGTTAGTGATTACATTTTATATGGGTCTGTCATCGACAATGATATTTTTATTTTCTCATTTTCTATTCAATCAAAATAGTAACAAGCTTCACTATACTTAGTATTTCTATCGATTACGACTAACTATTAGTAGATAAGTTAAAGTTGTTTTTTTCTTTTTTTGTTTTTTTTTACGTATTTTTCTTTTAGTTCTTCATACTTTTTTCTCTTAGTTTCTTTTCCATGAAAATAAAAATTAAAAAAGATTTTCCTTATAGCATCTGAAACATCAAAAATTTATAATTCTCGACAAAATTTGGTACAATCTTCTTTTTCTGGACTGAAAAATCAACCTATAAGCTTTCAAAATTATGAAAAAACATTATTATCTTAAACACCGCAGATCACAATTTCATAATAAATATTAACATTTCTGGTGAATATCTAACATGTTTCTATCATTAAGATTATTGAGAAAAACCATAATCAAAAAAAAAAACAACATATGATTACGTTCTATTTTCTTTGAGTCATATAAAACCACGTGTTTAGCGTCTTTTTTTTCTTCCGATAGAACGAAAAAATGGTATGATAGAAAGGAAAAAGAAAAAGTATTCAATGTAAAAAGCTAAAAATAACATTGAATTTGAAGCCTCATATTTATTGATATAAATAAAAGTAACTCATTTGCTCACGATAAAATCACCAATGTTCCTACCTGAAACTAAATGCTCACTGTGCTTAAATTTTCTTTTTTGGACAATACTTAGTAAAAAGCGTGGTGTGAGATGTGTGTGTGTGAACATCTACCAGTATAATAAAACTTGAGTTCACTTGAAAATTGAATCACTTGACTTCGAAATGTCCTTTTCGATTGAAACTTTTAGGATATTCTACGAATCATTAAATCTATCGATAGACAAAATTTTGGATCGAAATCCCGCTACACGGTTTTGGGGGAACATGAGTCGAAAGTCTAATAGATTTGGTTATAATCTGGCTTCAATATTTCATGAAAACGAACCTTTTTAGACCCTTACTAGTCTCGGCAAATGTCTGCTGAAATAATTTTCGTATAGAATTAACAAGAAAAATTACTAGGTATTTAGTAATTTTTGAAAATAAGAAAAAATATTTTGATTCGATTTTATCGAAGGTTTTCGATTATTTTCAGATAAAAAAAAAATCCTTTTTTGGAGAAAACACAATTCGAATCAATGGATACAATAATTCATCGTCTTTTTCAAAATCTTTATATTGTTATAATATCCATTATGTCGATGTTTAATGTTCCATTAATCTATATGATTGATACAAATGATGAACATAATATGAATGATCATGATGAAAACACAATAAATGAATCCACGGATAGTTAGTATAATGAATTTATATTTGAATTTAGTCTTTAATAAAAAAATTCGATGAAACTTAATTGAATAAGTCTTTCAGATAATCTATCCTAATCACTTGAAAGATATTCATTTAATGATCAGAGTATTTTAGATTAAAAGTTAATTATTTGTTTCTTTTTTATTTTTACAGAATATTCTGAAACAGTTACTGAAATACCATTTGATCCAGCTGTACAGGCTGGAAGTATGTGTTTATTTATTGTACAAAAATATATTCTCATTGAAACATTTTCGAAATTATTAGGCCTACAAACAGATATGCGCATTGTACACACTCATAATCAAAATAATGTGAGATTTGGACAAACTCAACCTTGTCATTCAGGTTCTTTCTTTATATTTTGGTTTTCTTTTGTATCTATTTCTTTATTATTTATTTTCTATTTTAGTCGAACTATTATTTCTTAAGATTCAGAGTGAGTTTCATTTTTAAATTAAAAAAGAAAAGATCAATATAGTGATTGTTTCAATTCATTTTCGTAGAATTGATCAATGGAAGATATTTTTGTATATTTCTTATGTGTCTCGGTGTTTGTATTTGTAAGTACCTCTGAAAAAAATCTCTTATTCATTACTTTTCTGTATCATCTGTTAAGACTATAAACAATATAATCCGAACATCGTATTATCAAGTAATGAATGTTTACAAATACATGACAAGCTAATGCTTATGGCATTAAATAATACTTATCAAGGTATAGAAGAGAATATTTTATTTCATTTTTTCTTATCAATCTATTTTATAGATTTTATCATGAAAGAAGAAAATGTTATTATTAATGATAAAATCAATAGTTCTGTAAAAGATAATAGTAGGTGAATCATTTAGAAAATTTTCTTTGAAATAATATTCGGTATAAACATTAAGAGTCAAATGTCAAAGACATATTAAAGACAATATCTGGAATAACAATAGTCGATAATTTAACATGTACATTATATGATGCATTTTTATATGGTTTTACTCCACCGTTTTGTTGGAAAGATGATATCAAAAATTTTACTCCAGCTGGACCACCAGATGATATACATTCATTTTATGATAGTAATGAAAAGAGTATGTTATTTTTCTTTTCATATCTAAAATTTCTTCAGTTAATTTGTTATCTTTTTCAGATCCAATGAATATTGTTAAGAATAGTATTGATACTGTCAAAAAAGCAGGTTTGTTAAAATTTTTTCATGTTTTCTTTATGATAAAGATTGAATAATATAATTAGATAAATTATTATCATGTTTGAAAAAAATCTTTAATGATATTCTTAATAAAGAACAATCACGTCAAAAATGTCTTATAAATGAACAAGTTATCTCAAAAACTGTACCGATAGGTAAACCTGTAGAATTTATTTATTTACACTTGATATATTTCTTTTTTCATTCAGATGTATTATCTGATCAGATATCTCAAGATGGAGAAAATACTATTAATGAAGATAAAGTCGATCATGAAGAACTGATAC
>CAJNOL010002389.1:0-39718 GCA_905250125.1 Rotaria sordida | reverse complement strand
TCGACTTTTTTGTTCTATTTGAAAATTGATACGTCAACAATACACCAGCAATCTTACATGTTTCAGTTGAGGTTATAGTTTAACTCATTTCTGTCTTACACGCTCCTTACACTGGCACGTTACACTGTTGAAGCACTGTAGCCTTACAGACTTCAAGCATTTAATCATGTTAAATGACACATTCACTTTTTCACTCAATCAAATGTGAACTACATAATCAATCGATAATGTCTCCTCTTTTCACTTCCTTGTGTTTAGTTCTTCATATTTCACTAAAGCATAGCAAAAATAGGAGGGAATTACTTTGTATTTGGATACATTTTTCGATCATTTCGATCAGATGAGAACTGTTGGGTCGATCATTCGGCTGTTGTGCCCAACATCGCTCGATAAGCGCGCGAAAACTCGATGGTATTGTGTTTGGCATCTTCAAATGGTCACCAGCAAGCACGAATGCACGTATTACTCCATCTTGGAGATCGTGGTAAGGTATTTCACTTGTACCTAGTTCCCAATAAACTATTCCCAAACTATAAATGTCACTCTTATCTGTATGGCGTCCGGCAAGCAGTATTTCAGGAGCAGTCCACTGTATTGTACAGATCAATGCAGGATTTGATTTTGTTTGACGTGTCGTTTCATTTCGTGTTCGAGCCAAACCAAAATCACACACTTTGGCAGTATACCCTTCGTAGGCTCTTTCTATCAAGAAGTTCAATGATTTTATATCACGATGTAAGATAGGTTCTGGTAATTGATGCAAATAATTGATTCCAGTGGCTGTTTGAGAAGCAATCGACAACCGTTCAGGCCAAGTTAATACAAGATTATCTTCGTGCAATATCTTGTACAATGATCCTAATGACATATATTCTATAATCAATGCATATGTTCCTGTTTCCGTGCATGCACCATAAAAGCTAATGATGTTAGGGCAACGAATGCTGTCCATTAATGAAAGCTCTTTGAAAAACTCTTTCTTGGCTCTATCAGTCAAATGAGGCAGATGTAGTTTCTTGACAGCAACTACATAACGTCTACTTATCCACGTAGCTCTGTACACTGTGCCAAAGGCTCCGGTACCAATCTCTTCATGTAATTTGAGGTCGTTGTCGACTATTTGAATAAAGTCATGTGATTTATCTAAATGTCAAAAATATATACCAGGAACTGACAATGTAAATAGCTGAGCTCATAGTGGACGAGAATACTCTTTTTATGATATAATGTTGTTTGAAAAAAACAATAGTTTCGTCAAGGTGCACAATTTGAATATTCTTCTTCAAAAATCGTAGAGAATTCTAACCTCTCACGTTTAAGTGGCTTTTCAACTTTTCAAAAAGACTTCTTGTAACAATCCATCATTCTTCAGACAATATGTGTAACTTTGAAATTCGATCAAAACGCTACAACATCGTAGGATGTTCAAAGTGCAATCGGAAGATTCACATGCGTTAATTTTTATTGTATAGTAGTGAGCATGCACATTAGTGCCCACGCAACCAATTATTATAAACGCTTCAAATAGAGAGAAATAACTTTGAAGGCAATTCCATCTTTCTTCTCTCTACCTGAGAAAAGAACTTTTACGACTTTGGGTTTTCAATCGTTAGTGTATCCGCGAAGTGCTCTCTACTTAATGCCTAGCAGAAAAGAATTTACGACTACTCGAGAATGTGGGCGTGGGTGGATGTTGGTACAAAAGAGGAACACAGCTACGTGCATTTCCACACGCATGCCTAGTTATGTATATCATTCCTTTTACATGTGCGATTGAAATTTTCTTAACAATAGGAATCAAAACTATCAGAATTCTCTAGACAATTCAATGAACATACAAGTAAGTTCCTTTGCAAATATCGGCTCTGTTACATAGTTCATTTTTAGATCCCCTAGTTAGGACAAAGCTGAGATTTCTTTCAAAATCGGACAGCTGATGAAGAACGTAACTGCTTTAGTAGAAAATTGTGTGGCTTTTCAATGTCATGACAAGTATAAAAAGGAAATGTAGGTGGGTGTGATAAACGAGAAGACTAACATCCACACTGTTCAGAAAATGTCGCTTTTCGCATTAACTTGTTGTTGAATAGTGATTGATCATCGTTCATGAAACCTACAAATAGCTCTGATTATCTCACCCTTCTTGGTTCTATCAGATCCTGCAGCTTGCTCTTTGATCTCAAGTGATTTTTGGTGCCACTGCATACTCTTGTCGTATTTACGTTGCTGTGAAGCGATCACATCGAGATCAGCATATAAAGTGCGACGTGAAGGATCATTCGGCGGAAGTTCCTCTAGCAAACGGCTATAGTACATTTCAGCAAGATCAAATTCGCCCATCGTCCATAACAACTTGCCCAGTGTCCATAGACTCGTCTCTCCAGTGCCATTTCGTCTCTTCATGTCTGCAAGAACTTCCTTCAAGTTATGTCCGTCATCACCACACAAAGACATTCCTATTATCCACACTTTATCACCATCTTGATCAACAGAGTTGACATGGAAAATGGAACCAAGCATAAAGAGTACTTCAGATTCATCAGTAAATTGACTAAGAGTGCTGATATCAGCGAACGGTTTCGTCGAGACTACTTTGGGATCAGCATCAATCTCGAATAGAACTCGTTCTAAATTGATCAGTTGGGTCTTATCGCCCATAAGAAAGTCAGCTAGTTTATAGTCTTTACTAGTAGAAAGAAATGAATTTACAGATATGAACTGCCCAATGCTTTGTTTGAGATAATCTAGTTCATCGCTTGACATCAATTGGCTTCGATAAACTCGAATACAGCGCTGAGATTGATAATGCTGCAACTGACGATGCATGTCGGAAATGAACGAACGATATAAGAAGATCATATGAAAATTTCGCTTGCGTAGAGCCGCGTTCAGAGTCTTATAGAAGAACGATTCACAAGTGTACCACCACAAAGCTTTGTCAGGTGAGTAGTTCTTTTTAAATTCAATAAGATTGTCGAGCTCCACATGATTGTCTTCGTATTCTTTCTCGCAACAAGAAATAAGTTCATTCGTATCGATCTCATTGGATTTTAATCGGAGAAGACAGTCGACAAATAGTTGAGAAAAAACAAATTCGCCATTGATTTCTGTTGTTGACTTTCCTGCATCACTGGTTGTGGTGAGCTTGCTGATCCACAATGGTTCTTCTATTTTCTTTTGACTTATATGATCTTTCGTGATTTGAGATACCAGTTCATCGGGTTCAGTAACAACAGCCTTTAACTAAAATGACGAAACGACATCAGTGAAACTTGTCAGAACAATTTTACCTTTGTGAACTCACATGCCCACTTTTCATCGCTCTCCTTGTCCTTCGAATAGATATACACTGCTGAGACTTGTCGAAATTGATGAATATAAGGTAGTACTTGTCGAGCCAACTGACCACTAATAATAAGGACTAGTCTATCATGGGTTGATGTTTGTTTTATGTAGGTTTTGCACTCTTCTACATCACGAAAGTTTTTGATGTGATTAATAATAGCACGCAGTTTTTCTTGCGTATCTTGATTTGTTTGGACATCGACATTATTGCCAAGCCAGATAAGGCTGAATATTTCAAGATGATTATCATTGCCGTTGGTAAAAGATTTGTCATGCGGTGAAGCAGCTGTGGTGATCATGGAAGAAACGAGGAAATCACAACTTTCCTAAAAGTTGACTTCATGATAGATGCATCGAACATAGTTTGTTTCGGATATTCGAAAAATAACAAGGATACTCTAGTCTCATTTCCTCCATTTATTGTTTCCTTAAATTGCTCTTTATTTCGATGTGAGTTAAAAGGCCAGACAGAATACGTGCTTTGGTTCATTTAGAATAATTATTCGATCGTCGCTCTTCTATTGATTTCGACGAGACTCTCATGTGAACGCAAACTTCATTGTTATTTTGTCATATCATTCATTCCCACAATTCCACATACATCTACACTCATCTTCTCATATTTTGTCCTAGCAGATGAAAATATCTCTTTGTCGTCCCTTGTACTCGAAAACCGTGGATTTGTATCAGAGGATTTCAACTCACAGTTCAGCACAGAATTTCTTCGTGTGCTGGCGCACATGTTTGCAAAAACCGAAGAAGAATTTTATGACGACGAAGGTCAATAAAACATACGAGAAGATGGATTCATTGGACAGAGCATGCATTCATGTGCAAAATGTCTCTTCTTTTGTTCGAAATTTGTTTGCATGCAGAATGAATATTAGGACGCATCTTAGTGTAATCACTATATTAAGAAGTAGCACCAGGTTCAATCTCATCAGATGACACAAAGAAAATGAAATACGTTTTATTTTGGGATTTTTCTCTACTTTTGCGAGCGAAACATAATAAGGCCATGGTTATTTCGACGAAACAATGTTTCCAAATAGAGGTGTAAATGCTAACGGTAAACGACCGGTCCAGTAAAGGATTTCTTATCGACCAGTCTGGAATTTGTAAAAGTTTTTGCATTTTTTTTTCGGAAATCGAATACTTTTTATCCATGTCGTAGACTCTTTTTGTAGGGAAAGATGTATCTGATTATCCTATTAATATATTTATCAACTCAGTTTTCTATCGAGTTATATTATCAAAACAAAATCGCATAATTATTTAGTATTGCAAGTTGTCATAGATTTATTTGTATTTCCTACTATTTATAGTAGATGCTTCACATAGATATAAGAGATAGCAAACGAAATACAACTTGAAAAGAAGACAAAGTATACCGTTAATTCATAGCGTCCATCTGTAATGAGCATTCAATAAATGCACACTATTTATGAACTGGATCACATAAAGTACGATCGATTTAGCTCAATTAAAGATCAGAGACTTTAGTTTGCACTTGCTTACACCGTCAATCAGTTCTTGGTTCAGCCGTGTTTCGAAAAACGCTTGCAAGATATATCATCTATTTCTTCGGAGAAAATCTATCGAAATAATGATCTTCTGTCGTAGTTCTCTACAAGCCTTAGAAGATCCTGTCGAAAAAATTATGCAAAAGATGCGAAAATTTCGGTAGGGAGATATCTAGTAAGGGCAAAATTTGTATATATACGTAAAATAACATCCACTATGAGAGTAAAAAAGTTTTTCACAAACTTGAGATTGTGATGAAGCATCTCCCACTGGCGATAAATCGTGGCTTAAATAGAATACTTTTTATATAGAATCTGTAGTCCTATCAAATTTTCTGTTTACCGACTGATGTCAAGAGAAGAAAAATTCATGGAAATAAATAGTGAACAGCACGATAGTTGTAGAACAGACTTTTACATCATTGCTGTACTGATCAAGAGGCAGACATGACTAATCGGGGGGTTTGATTTGACTATTGTGAAATGAGAAAAGTGAAGAATAACTCACGCTGGTACACCGGTGCCGGTAAAGAAAAAACTCCACCGATTTCAACTCTGTTTTCGAATATTAATACTTGATTGGGGGTTCCCAAGAATTATGAGTGGACGGACAGATCTCAGACAAAATCTTTGTTCATTGCTCATCCTACTAATCACATTGAAGAAGACTCAGATACTATGGGTTGGAATCGGAATTTTGTCCTCTGTTCTTAAGTGTGCTCAGAAATGTTGCAGTAGGTTTTTCTTTAGAGTAATGAGAAAATATTTGAAAGAGTTTAACTAGATGTAGACGAAAGATTTTGCAATAGGTTTTAGTAGTTTCACTATAGCAATCCCAAACCAAAAGCTGTAGCCTTGATTAAAATGTCGATTTCTAGAGCATAATCTGTCCTACCAAATGAACTGTTTTGATTTCTTTTTGTCTGCCGACAAAGTACCAGAATTCTAGTTTTTCTATCAAAAATCAATTTTTCGACCAAAGTCTATCTAAAGGAAAAGTTGACTGTTGTGAAAAAGCCTATAACTTCATTTGGTAAAAATTAAAGCTTTGTTCAACAACATACGATGGAAGAAAATATTTTTCAAATGGAACGATTTCTCATATAAAACTTTAAGCAAGTCAGTTCGTCTAAGACAGCTTGGATTATTGACTTATAAGTGCATATTTAAAGGGGCTTGTAAACGCCTCCGATTTCATAAGTAAGTGGTTACAAGCGCTTGGAAACTTTCTGAAAATATGTGCATGGGGTTGTTTGTCCAGGCTATTTACTGGGTAAGCATAAACTCACATTCTTGAAGAAAAAATTGAATATCTCTGTCATATTTTGACTGAATGGACTACCTTTTACTATTGATTAAGGAAGGTTCATAGCGTATATTTATAAGAAAAAATATTAATAGAAACTGTTTGAAAGTCAGTTGTGATACTTGAAACCAAGTATTCTCAATGTTTTTCTTAAGAATATAAGCTATATACACTGTTTAATCATTGATAAAAAAGTACTCCGTTTGATCAACAAATGGCAAGAATATTCGATGTTTTTCTTAAGTGGAATGACTTTTCACTCATTTTGTACACTTCACCTGTTTATTGTTTGTTTTCATCAGCTGTTAAAGAGGTAACACCGTTGATTGACTCATCAAGGAAAGTCTGAAAAAGAGAAAGACAGTTAATAGTTACGATTCTACCGAACTTATTGGTTCGTTTGTTCAATCATCTTATGAATCTAAAAATGAAAACTAAGAAACACAGAGATAGTTATTATAGAATTGTCGATTGAACTTACCTGTCGTTTATTTGGAATCATCAATACATAGTCAAACAGAAAACTAAAAACAAAAACGATAGTTCAAATCAAAGAATACAATGAACTTATCTTGGCACTTGATTAATTCATTGCGACAGAGAGAAATGAAAAAGAAGAGACACTTAAAAATCAACATCACAGACCGTTGTCGGACGTGAACGTTGCTGTTTTATGCAATCAATATATTATATCTATTTTCTAATGTTGTTTCGCTCAATATAATGTCATGAAATGATATACAAGTAGGGCTATCATCGTTCTTTGCAATTGGATTATTCACAGAAAACACGGCAAAGAAAAGAGAACTACCACATTGGGAACCAAGAACATTTAGAACGATTTTAACTTTCTCGAATGAATAAAAATTGTTGTAAAACTAAAACTTAGTTTAGGTGAGTTTCAAATAACTATATCTGATTGTTCAGTCAAAAATTGGAAGATGATAGACAACCTAATTGTAATAATTGAAAAAACACTATTTTGTAAAAAGGGCTAGATAGATATACATTGCCACTGAAATGTGCAATGGGAAGTAATTGTCGCGATTGAGACAAATCGATTTGATCTTAAACAGAAAATCTGATTCAGAAACTCTCAAGCAAAGGTTATTTTCTGATATTTTGAACGAAGAAATCAAAGGTCGGCAGCATTAATGGAAAAAAAGGCAGGAAGATTAGACAACATTGGGAACCTAATGGAACGGATTAGTCAAAAGGAAAATGGCGTCATCGATTAGTGATTGGTAGAAATATAAAGAAACTATCATTGACAAACGCTTGAGTCCGAAAACAAAGCAGACTAAGAGCGAATGTTAGTTCAGCAACGAAAGAACAAATTGACATGATTGGGCGGAGCACTGATGCAAGTGAAGCAGAGAAGACAAGTTAATTCATCTGCCATCATCCATAAGATGGTATAAATGGTGCTGTCCTCACAACTTGCATTTTCTTCTCGAATACCTGGACGAAAAAAACTAGAAGAAATGTCATCTGTCAAGGAAGAAACGAAAAAAAGAGGAAAAAACAGAACGCAAAATGATGATACATACATATACGAGTATCTAAGAGAGATGAGAAGGCATCTGAAATGTCTGTAACAGATGAATCCAGTAGATCCGTAACAAGAGGTTAAAGCAAACAAGAAAACTGAACACATGGAAAACCGGCATCGGAGTACTTGGTAAGGAGTAGGTAATTCAAACTTCAAGCTGGATTTTTTTTCGCATTTTTTTCATTATTGGATAGAACATGCGCTGCTGATCACGAAAATCTACTTGTTAGCCTTAGCAAACGCCTCTTTCCGATCAAAAAATACGAAATACTCGAAAGGTGTCATTTTATGAGAAAAATAAATCCTTTCTCGAAATGTGCAAAAGTTTCTACTTTATTCTTTGTTTTTGCTTCTGAAAATAATTTTTTCAGATCCAGCATCAAAAACTGAATAGGAAAAAGTTCTTAAATCGAATCTAGACCCAAACTCTATTGTTGGTGGGACTTCGAATCGCATCGAGTGCATCACGTATAGGCAGGCCCCGCGCGAGGGTCCCAAGATTGGGGGGGTGTGACGAGATTTCAAGGCAGTCAAGATTGAGGGAAGCAAAATTTTTTTTCGCATCAGATCTGATGTTAATCTTTTTCTGCGGACCTAAAATGTAATAATTTTTCGCGAAGCGACAACTTTTTGCAACCTCCTTAAAAAGTTTGATTTTTTCTCGCAAATTTTCAAGAAGAGAACTCGAGTCCAATATGAGAAAATTCCTCGATACTGTCGTTATCGAAGGCGACCACTTTGGCACAAGTTGCTCTATATCAAGCTGTTTCAAAGGAAAAGTTGACTAAAGTATTATCCGATCCAAAGTAAAAGGCAAGTTACCATTTTTCGAATAACTTTTGATAGGAACGAGATAGAGAGCTGCGATTTTCACCATTCGAAAGAGCGATGTCCGAGCCATTGATCGGTATAGAACTCATTAAGACGAAAGATGTTTTTTTTTATGGGTACCTTTGGATCAACACTTTTCCTTTGAGTATTTTCATCAATTTTTCGAATAATCTCAACTCAAATTATGTCACAATGTAGCTCAAATCACCCTTTTTTTCGCTATAAAATTAACATTTTTTTTTTTAAATCCGCTTAGAATAAGCGATTGAGAGATAATGAAATATGTGATAATTTTATAGCGAAAAAAAGGGTGATTTGAGCTACAATTTGACATAATTTGAGTTGAGATTATCGTGAAAATTGATGAAAATACTCAAAAGAAAAAGTGTTGATCCAAAGGTATCTATAAAAAAAAAGCATCTTCCGTCTTAATGAGTTCTATACCGATCGATGGCCCAGACATCCCTCTTTCGAATTGTGAAAACCGCAGCTCTCTATCTCGTTCCTATCAAAAGTCATTCGAAAAATGGTAACTTGCCTTTTATTTTGGATCGGACAATAGGAAGTTTGTCTAAGTTAACTGCGTTACACAATTGTTATTTTTCGCGAAGCGAAAACATTTTTCAGACTCACGAAAAACTCTTTTTCCCTTATGTTGTTCGAAAGCAAAAAGTGTTGTGATAACTCTTATAGATTTCGCCGCCGAAGGCGGCCACGCTAGTGACGATTGTTGGAAAATGAAGCTCTTCAAAAGGAAGAGAGAAGTAAAATTGCGTTAAAAACAGAAAAATCACAGATATTTCTAGGTTGAATACGCTCCCGTCGTCATGTTTTCGCGAAGCGAAAAATTTAAACATCCCTTCAGAATTTTCTAGCAAAAAATTTCCAAAAGATTTATCGATTTTGTTGGCTACGAATGATTAATTATTAATTATTGGGGGGGGGGGTGTACACCCCCCTACACCCCCCCACTTTCGCGGGGCCTGCGTATAGGTCGATTTTGTAAACCTATCTAATTTTTCTATGTAAGTGATGGAGTCAAATATTTTATCTCATTCTATTTATCATATTAACCCTCAAAACGCTACGTATCGTTTTTTTCTTTTCTTTCCTATGCTGAAAAAAATCGTTCTTACTGGTACCATAGCCATTTTAATCCGGTATTCATCAATTTTCGAATTCAAATAAGACTTTTTGTCAAAAGCTAAATACAGATTCTGAATCCGAACAAAAAACTGAGCCAGATGAAGTATCTTTTGAGTTAATTCGACGATTTTCAATTTTTCTCATTTTTTCAGGTATCGTCGGAGGGCTGAAACTTTTGTATGTGTCAAAAGCTGAAAGTTGTCAAATTAGCCCAAAAGATACTTCATCTGGCTCAGGTTTTTGCTCGGATTCAGAATCTGTATTTAGCTTTTTACAAAAAGTCTTATTTGGATTCGAAAATCGAAGAATACCGGCTTAAAATGGCTTTGGTACTAGTAAGAACGACTTTTTTCAACACAGGAAAGAAAAGAAAAAAAACGACACGTAGCGTTTTAAGGAGTAGTATAATGAATAGAATGAGATAAAATATTTGACTCCATCACTTACATAGAAAAATTAGATAGGTTTACAAAATCGACCTATACGTGATGCACTCCACGCGATTCGAAGTGCCACCATCAATAGGGTTTTGGGTCTAGAGTCGATTTACAGGTGTTTGAAAAAAAATTGGTATAGAAATTTTCCTTTAAAAAACCTGTTTGTCTAGTATTATAAGTAACTACAAAAGTCATTTTTTGAGGGCTAAACCCTCGACAAATATACTACACAATGTATATATAGAAGTGTAATTTCTTTCCTTTTCTATAGAGAAATAAAAGAAAAATTATCGAAAATGTACTACAAATCAGTATTGACATCAACGATTAGTCATTACCTTCATGAATATGTCTATAAAAATGCTTTGTCTCAATCTACTCATATGTTAACATTGGACGAAAAAGAACGACGTATACAATTGGCTGAAAAACATAAAAACGATGATTTTATTAAAACAATATTTACAAATGAATCTTCATTTCAGCTTTTTCGAAATACAGGATGTGGGGTGTGACTGGGTGTGGATGTGGATGTGAGTGTGAGTGCGGGTGGGTATGGGTGTGAGTGGGAGTGGCTGCAGCTGTAGCTGTGTCTGATGAAAAGACCCACACTCACTATGAGCGCCATCTATCAAATCATTTTGAAAATTGTATAGGAACGAGCAGATATATATTCAAAAGAGTTTTTAAATTTATAAACAGAAAAAAAGCAAGCAAAGATTTTTTTAAAATATCCAATGGAAGTATTATGTATGTCTTTGTTTTTACAGCTCAACATCATTGTAACACTGCTGGTTGTGCAATTAGGGATAAAAGACGCGGAAGAAAAACAAAAATAAATAAATATTTTTACAACATATCTATTGACTTTTAAAGGAATACAATATAGGAAGAAATATAAGGAGACGAAAAAGGAGACAATAAGAACGACAGATTATGACTGCTATCGATATTAGTCAGAAACTGTGTTTAGAGAGGACGAACAATTTCTGTTTTAAAGTGCATTATTTCTCGAATATTGTTTATATGCATATTCGAGCTTTTATTGGAAACAAAGCAACTAACAATTCCTGATGGTCAATACAGACAATTAGCAACGAGGAAAAGAAGCTGAGCTGAAATTCGAGTAGGGCAATGTGTAGACGATAAACAAAATACACTATTTGTTTTAAGTATTATTTGAAGTGAATTGAAGATAGAATTTCTGCAGACTACAAGTACATCGCGACGCTACCCATTGTATTCATATGATGTGTGTAATCTGAAGAAAAACCTTGGAACTATCATAAAAGTAATGCTCCAAATATGGATCGCTAGAAACTTTGTTAACAACTTTATAAGAGCATCTTATGACTAATAGATACACAAAAATAATTTAATAGAATTGTTACCTCGTGATATCATCCTATCGAAAGTTTTTTCAACTTTCTTAAAAAAGCTTTTTGGGCAAATAAAATTAGTCGAATTTGTCTGCACTTGAACGTTTTGTTGCATAACTATTTCTGACTTTCATAATATTGAAATACATTTTGATATGCTGTAGTCAGAAAATTCATCTGTAAAATTGACGTATTTCAGCGAATTATTGTCGAATGTAATCTTGTAAAATGTTTTTCTGAATAGCAGCAGACTTTTATGGCATATAACGGCATTTTTACTAAAAGTATGAATCAAAATATTCTTTCAACTTGTTTATGAAGTTAATCATTTTCTATATGACAAACACATTCAAAAATATGCGTTCTAACGTGTATATAAAAGCCTCATTTTTACAAGAAAAAGCATGCATTAAAATACACGCTCAAACACCTTTATTAAAAAACGTTTTTACACAAAAAAACGCGTTGAAAAATATGCGTTTAAGTGTATTTGTAAAAAGTTCGTGTGTTCAGCAAAAGAACTCAAAAAACGCATTCAGATCCATGACATATAAACGCGCCGTCACGCATAAAATTAAATATGTTCGAACGATGTTTTTGGATAGCATTTTAAATAGAAAAAACGCGTCATAAATAAACAAGGATGCATTTAAACGTGTCATAAACGAGAACCGATACGTTCAGACGCGTTTCACACAAAAAAAGATGCGTTTAAACACAAAAATAGCGTTTTTTCTCTAAAGATTTGCGTTAGAACGTGTTTTTGTACAAATTTGTTTTTCATGGGTATTACTTTCTTCACATCCACACCCATACCTACACCTTAGTAGATAGATAAATTATTTTTTAACCAAATGAAATGTTAGTTATAGATCGAGTAGACATTGTACACTTTTGATACTTTCATTTTTTCCTTTATCTATGGTATGTGATCTAACACGATAAGATACATTTCACATAAAGACCAATGTCTTTTTTCAGGTATTTAGGGCACACCAAAAAGTAGTGGCAGTGACATTTTAGTAGTGTATAGTAAGTTTTAATATCATAATAATAAAATTTTAATATTACCTATTTTTCTATTATCTGTGTCGCTTATATTAATACCTATTTAGTTGATATTTTTTGAGTAGCTTTTGATAGAAACAAGATAGAGAACTGTGATTTCCATAATCCGAAAGAGAATATGAAGGTGTATCGAGTCTTATTTTACAGTTTTTTTTGGCATGACTGTTTTTAGTGTTTTCAATCGACCTCTTTGAAAACAAACTTCACGCGGTTCAGAAGTTTAGAATTAATCATACTGAAGTTATAGGTATTCTAATCTACGCTTTAAGTAATTTTTCTTGCGATTACTGTAAAATTCTTTTTGCTATTTCCTTTTTGATAAGAAACCATTTTCCTAACAATTAGAAAATTTATTAAAAAGATATCAAACCACATAGTTGGAAAGCATTCAATATATGATTCGATGCACCTTCATCTCCTCTTTCGAACGGTAAATACCACAGCTCTCTATCGTGAGAGTGTGGGCGTGTTTGTTCTTTTCATTGACACCTATTTCTACATCAATCCATCCACACATACATTCTCAAGAAAAAGATGACCTTCGTGGGGCTTGAATTTACATCATCTGCTATCCGCACATATGTTTTAAGGCAGCTAGCCCAGAAGGACCAATTAAGTCTCAGTATAACATTAGAGTGTATCATGACTGATGGTAACACTCATCAACATCTTATATCTTATGTTGAATCAAGAATCGCAGTGTTGTTTACCTTTATATCAACGAATATGAACAAAATTACGTGAAGTCTTTCAAGAATTCTCTCCTAATATCAACTATATGAACAAGCGTGTTAGATACAAAGTGGCGGGCCATGTATCACTAAAAACGAACGAGTTCTATAAGGTCGAAACAGTCAGTTACTGTTATCGAAGAGCTACGTTGCCAGATAATAATAAAGAAAAAGTTTGTAATTACTGAGTAACTAGTAACATAAGAGATTTTAAGTACATGATAGTTTAACTACAGAAAGTGTTAGATAATCATCTTCATGAGGAAAAGAAATTTTTCATTTTTAGTTACTAAATAGTGTTTTCGTCCCTAATTACTCAGGAACTAACGACCGCTAACTACTAATGTCACAGTCTTCTAAAATTTTTAAAAACATTTCGAATCGGACCTGAGCTCACAAAGAAAAACAAATGATTTAAGAATTGGTTAAGTAAGATATTAAACATACACGTCCTTTCTGTGTGTTGTTGATTCATTTATCTTAGTACAACAAGAGCAAAAATTATTATTTCAAATGAATGAAAAGCGCCTAGAGAAGATTGAAGAAGAAACATCCAATTTTTTTTTCTATGAACATCTATAGTGCGAGACACATTTTTTCAAAAGCCATACACTACCATAAATTATCACAATGATCAGCACATTGATGAGGGTAGTTTTAAAAAGAGAAATATTTAGTTAACCTAATTTATATGATATTGATTATAGTCATTTCTCGATAACACATAATGAGAGAGACATCTGAGAAACTTCATGCGAATTTTAAATCTCTTCTAACTTCTGAAAGTTTCGAACATCTTTGGAGCCGTTTAAAGTGTGAATGTCCAAAGTCTTTTGAAGCTTGATCTTTCCCACTTGTTTTATCCTTTCAAAAGTAGCATTCACAAAATGAGATTATTTGAGCAATTATTATTTTAGAAACCATACCTTTACATCACAGTTTGTAAAACTTTGGAAAAAGAAAGAAGAAGCGTCTTAGATCATACTAACTCTAGACCAAATATGAAGGGTCTGGGTGTGAGTGGATGTTGCTCTGAATAATGGAGAGACTCACACCCGAGCAACAAAAGTCGATGTAGTAGATACAGGCAGCTTGAGCATGCTGACAATGTTAAAGCGGCACGGTTTTGTACTAAAATCTAATTTTTTTCTAATACCTTGAAAATATTCCTGCACTGAGATTAACAAAAAAATGAAGCAAAAGAACTACAATTAACTAGAAATTAGAACGGCATATGTAAATCAATAAATATAAAGCCAATTGATCGTGCAGTTTTCAAGACAGTTTAACAATATTTCTGAAGAAGACTTTAAAAAAATGCATTTTATACTTAACGTCTTGACCATTCTACTGACAAAAAAATTATGTTCGGGTGGAAAGACATTATATGTTATATCACGTGACAAGAGATGCAAGAGAGTTCCGAAGATTTCACTTACGAGAGCGAGTCCAAATTGATCAAAACAATCATAACATGATTTTGAAATAGCCTTTTATTCTACTGATAAAAAAAGAAAACGGAATAAAAAATAGTACAATATTATTATAAGTATAAAGAAAGAGAGCGAGAGAGCGAGAAAAAGAGATAACAGTCATATAGTTTTATGGAGTGAATGAATGACCTTTACGATATCACATGAAATGTCTTATGATGATTATTCACTCAAAATAAGCATTATGAATTCGAGCTATTTCGCGTAAAATTGCTGTTTGAATAAGAATACTTTGAGACTTATTCGTCACATCTTTCCATAATGCCACACCCTAAATAAATAAATTTTCAAAAATAATCGTTTTCTTTTTTGAATTAAAAAAAATAAACATACATCTGTACGCAAATTAGGCAATGAGATGTCTGAATCATAATGAAAATTCCATATTTCTGCTTCTGCCCAAGCATTATCTGTATTACGTAGATCATCAATATATCCTAAAATAATAATAATCTATAAACTAAGACATTTTAAAAAAATATTTTTCGATTAACCTCGATAAACCACACAAGATGTAAATTCAGTTGGTTCAGCAGTGCTAAACGATCGACGAGCAAATGATTGAAAATACTAAATATAAATGAATTCTAATTGTATATAAAAGAAATCAATTTAGAAAATTTTACTTCAATCATATCTTTTTCTTCTACTGATAAACTCTGTTCAGAATTATAATCTTTAAAAGCAAGTTTATTAAAATTATGACATATAGCACTATATGGAGATGCAACACCTAAAATTTTTCCCTAAAAATCAAAAAAGAAAAAATTATAAATTTTTTTGGAAATTCAAACTAGCGAAACAAAATATACTCCAAGTAATCTCCAATCATTGGTCGATTTATGTTTAAATACTAAAGCCTCTAAAATTCTTTGTCCATCAATAATAGCAATTTCATCATTATGTCTTTTCCATCGTGTTATTGCAGCCATAATAGATTTATTTGGTCCCCATCGAATTAATGCACCACGACCACATACACCTGTGCGACCCATTGGATTCCTATATTCATAAAAAATACTTGTATTGAAATATATAGAATTTCTTATTTATTTATATACAAAGGTATTGATAATTGAGCATCTAATTGATAAGCTGGAGGTGTGTCATCTTCAGAACTTGTTATCCAAGTTGTTCGATCAATAATGATCTGAAAATGTGAATTCGATGATTTTCATTTGAAAATAAAACTGAAAACAAAAACCTTGTTTCCATTAGATAACTGCATTTCAACTATTTGATTCCATTTGAAGTCTGTGAATGGAATAATAATATCATCTGTTACTGATGTTTCAACAGCTTCATATACGTCCGGTTGAGTTAGAGGAACTGATGATGTAGCATTTGTGTCACCATTAACTGGTAATTCGTCCTCATAATCATCAGTAAGACTAGCATGGTCATCATCAGAAGTTGGTTTTAATCTAAAATAATTTTCATATTTACTTATTTATTTAATTAAATATAACAAAACTTACAAATCCGGTTCAACGAAAGGTCGTTCACTATCTTTAAAACAAACATGTTCTTTTGGTAATGAAATTATGGTTGGATCATATAAATAAAATTGAACCTAAAAATTTTACTTTTCTTTTTTAGTTTATCTCAAATTAAAAAAAAATAGTATTAAAGAGTAACCTTCCAAGGAATGTATCTTTCTGTAACTGGAAATCGTGGTTCATATGTATAAATATATGGTGATTCTCTTGATAAAATATGAGCAAATTTGTTAAGCTCAGGTAATGATTTATCTTGTTGAATTTTTGAACGAATTTTTTCAATTAATATATGTCTATCAATCATTAATCTATCTAATGAACCAATGCGATCATTGATTTGTCGAAATGATATTCGTTGTACATTCATATCTTTCTCTATATTGGTTACACTAAAAATGATTGTATAAACTTTTAATAAAATAAAGAAATGGCGAATTTCATTTTACCAATTTGATAAATTATCGAGATCTACTTGTACTTTATCAGCTTCTTGTGTTTTATCAAAAAATTCTTTAGCTTTATATTTCCAATATAGATTAGCTTGACTATCTTGTGTATTATGATTCGTCATATTCTAGAATAAATTAAATTCAATTATCAAATATAAAAAAAGTTTTATTCTACATACACTTTTCTTTTTTTGATTTTCTGTAACTGTTTTACATGGTTTACAATTAAGGCAACGTCCAATTAATGAACGATCTTGGATTATTTCAGCTGATGGATCTATAGAATCATGTGTATATTCATCATGATTATCTGTCGCTGAAACAAATCAAGTAATAAATTTCGATTATTAGGAAGATATTTATTGTTAGAATAATAATATGAATACTTGTTGTTGATGATTGTGTACGAATTCGATGTGCAGCAGAACTTTTTTTATCAGAATACTCTTTGACTTTTAGAATGCAATGACGACTACAACTTGTTATCAACATACCTATTATAAAAAGAAAAAACAAATATATAAGGATAGAAATTTTGAAAAAAAAATCAAAATTTTAAATTTCTTCTAAAAAACAAGTTTTAGCTAAAGACATTTTCTTATTAGTTATAACAGAATTTTTGCATTGTGCATAAAGACCAGATTTAATCCTTAATGTAAATGGATTAGAGAATAATTTATAAGGATGTGTCAATAATCTTTATGAGTTTCTTGAAATGAACAGAGTTTTTTTTTTATCCATAGACACTAGAGATGCACCAGTCACTTTTTTGTATTTCTGTGTCTGTCCTACATGATATATCTCAGAAACTCGAGCACTTTGTTTTCTGATAAGAAGTGATCTCTCGTCCTAATTAAATTTGGCAAATACTCATCAGAACTTCGGAGTAAAGCAGAGAATTAAGCTGGTAAGATTATAAAAAGCACTAATGGAGACCGGTGTATTAGTACTGCTAGATGCATTGAGTCTTATGTTGTTTGAGTAATAGCGGAAACTGGTCATCACCGCAGATTTTCGTAGTTCTAAATGGACAGTATTGATAATAACTAGAAATACAATGGTGGAGGCTATTCAGCGATCTAAACCGAAAACCATACCTACGGTTACCGATACAACTACAATCATTGTATCTACGTTTTTCGATCCAACCACAGTAACCGCACCTACAGTTACCGGCTCAACTACGATCACCCTAGGTACAGTTATCAGGTCAAATGGGTTGTCACAAAAAGCAGCAATTTTAAGAAAGTAATGATTTTTATAAAGGTTGACGGAATAAACCGAAGCTGGAGAGTCTGAATTCGAAGCCGGGCTTTGAAAATTTTGAACTGAAGTTTTTAGATAAATGGAATGTTTATTATGAAAGTAGCTATTTCCTTGATAGGTTGACGAAAGAAAATGTAATTTGACATATTCGACTCTAATACTTAGGAAAACTATAACATTCATCAAGAAATCTTTTCATTGATAATTGAAATGGAGAACTTTGAAAAATTGATATCAGATTCGAGTTCCTGAAAATCGATTTACTTTTGTTACTCTTTATTAAATACCAGCATCTTCTTAAAAATCCTTCCCTTAACGTAAAAAGTTAAGTTTAAAATTTTTAAAATTTGACCCCAGATTCAGATTTTCCGACCCCCGATCATCTTTCGTCAGCCTTCATAGAAAACCGTTAGTGTCTTAGAAAATACTGTGTTTTACGAAAGCTTTCTGGAACTGATAATTGTATCTATGATTATCGTCATCGTTGCATCACTAATATTAATGACGATAGTCGAAGCTATACTCCTCACTAGACTGAGCTTTGACACATGAAACGTTTCTCTCATACCAAATTATCGTGATTCGGCTAAGAAAAGAATCGGTGGAACCATGAAAACTTATGCCAATTTCCGGTGCAATAACATCAGTGATTGATGCAAGTATACAGGTGTCTGAATAATGGTCAAGCTCGACCATCTCAGGAGGCTCCTAATATTCTAACCTGCCTTATTCGCCTTAACCTTGAGGATTGAAACCGTATTCTTGATTTGAGAGTATGGTCGTATACGAGACATTTTTGCACACGAATATAACCACCAGGCTACGACATTGGCGGTCTAAAAATGAGAACCTACGGTGATGACTGCTAGACGGACATCACTGGTTATCTTGAGCCTCAACTAGTCCATAAAATTCTGTGAATCGGCCGTAACAGTAGGTTCTTACTCTCTACCTAGCATTGTTACCTTTCATGTTGACAGCCAAAACTGTATAGCTGAGCATACAACAAGACTGATGATGAAAAATCTTTTCCGAGATGAGTGTGACTACAAAGCTAATAATAGGATTAGTAGGGTCATGAAAACCTACGGTGATAGTGGCTATAAGGGCATTACAGACTACCCTGAGTATCAATGAGCTTGTCAACTGTTGCAAACCAGTCATCGCCGTAGGTTCTCGCTCTCTAATCAGGATTTTTAACTTCCATGGTGATATACAAAACTACATATTTGAGTACACGACGAAACGGCGGATGAAAAGTTTTCTCAGAGACTGTGTCTACAATGCTAGTTATACGACCGATAGATTCACGAAAACATACGGTGATGAGGACTAGATTACCACTACTGATTGCTCTGAGTTTCAATGAGTCTGTGAAATACTAGAAGCTGCCTGCTACCGTAGATCTCCGCTCTTTGAATCTGCATTATTAGGATTAATGGTAATACTTAAAAAGATATAATTTAGATCTATTCGCTACAGTAGATGAAAATTTTCTTTCTCGATGAATGTGATGATCATGCCGATTATGGGACCGATAGGACCAAGAAAACTTACGGTGATGACCGTTAAATGCGTACTGCCAGTTACTCTGAAGTTCAATAAGTCGGTAGAATATTATAAACCGGCGATCACCGAGGTTCCTAATGTCCTATCAGGTATTGTTGACCTTAAAGGTGTTTGTTGATACCGTATACCTAAGTTTTTTATATAAGCATCTCTCATATTCAGATAGCCTCACACTAACAAATTTCAGTCATATGTGCATACTGATGTTATCTGTCGTATGCCCACAGTCAGTAGCGTATTCATGGAGCGGTCAGTATATGGAAACATCTTATTAAATTTGTGAAATATGATGATAAATCACAGAAAGTAGATGGATATCAATTAAATGTGCACTTCTCGATTATGAGATGATCAGCTTCACTTTTGATAGGAATTAGTTGAACCTGAGTAGCTTTATTTGTAGTACATTGTGACCGGTGAACGATGAACCATTGACCGATCACACCTGTGGCCACCATCACCGTTGTATCCCTAATAGATACTACATAATGTTCTAATAGAAATCTAAATCTTTTTGGTGTTTTTATAAGAAAACTATCTAGTATCTATAGTAAAAAAGAATCTTTGAAATTGAAAAAGAACATCTGAGAAGTTTCTCTCGTGAGCCTTCTATGAAATATACTAAGAAGTATGAGAGTTTTTCAAATTGATAACACTACAAGAGATATATCATCATTTATATGTTTTTGGCTAAAAAGTATAGTGTAGAACTAAAAGTTTTTTTTTAAATATCTTCCTATGAAAATTTCGTTTTTCTTTCCTTGAAAATGTATATAAAATTGTATTACCAATATAAGAAATAAAAACAAAAGGTGGTGGTAAACGTGGTCGTTTAGCATATTCCATAACAATTGCATATCGATTATACATCCAGATTTGTTCAGATTGTTTTTGTACTGTTGCTCCGGTTAAACTAATTTAACAAGAAAAAAGAAAATTTCAGATATCTGAATAAAATCAATATCATTTTAATTAATATACCGAAACATAGCTGTTAAAAGACTTGTAAGAAAAAGTTTACATAAAAAGAAATATTGTATAAGGAAAACCCATGCTATCCATGATGGTTGATTGCATTTTGGTGATTCTATTCCATATCGTTGATATGCATAAATATTATCATCTTGAAGAAAAAAAAACGCTTGTTTTTTCTTAATTTAAAAAACAAAATATTCTTACAATTATATGAAAGACCATGAGATAATCGTAGACAAATATTTTCTTTTTCTATTGGGTCTGTTCTATTTATTGAACATGAATAATGTTCACGTTTTAAATCACTCATATCAGTGCTAAATAATGCCATTAAGCCACGAAAAACAAAAGTTTTTGCAAATAAATCAAGATTAAGTGGATGGTGTGGAAAAAGTGTACTTGTTATTGCAACAGAAGATGATATCATAAATATTGCAAATAGTTGTAAAAATGTAAGAAAATCATTGACTACCTATAATTATTATATTCTCTCAGACAAAATAGACCAAAGTATTAATAAAGAAATTACCATACGTTGAAGTCGAATCATCATCGGACCAAGCGTTGGACTTATCGGTAAAACTGTAAATAATATTCGATAATAATAATAAATTAATCCAAAGCCTAAGATTGCTTTTGCTGGTACAATGTGACAAGCTATTTAAAAAGAACAAGAAAAAAACGAATTATTTCCATTATCTCTCCCTCTCTCGAGTGTTTCACTTACTTCCGAAACTCCATAAACCAATAATTCTAACACTAAGATAAAGAGCTAGGAATACAATTTGTACAATAATTTCAAATACTGCTTGTCCCAAAGGTAGATTACTTTGAGACTAAAATTTCAAGTGATTAAATCCTTTTAGTTTTGTCTTCATTAAATAACCTTACGCAATATTTTTCATAAGAAACTCGTGTATTTTCAAATGTAATCGATGTTGCCCAAAACCAAACAACACAATCAAGTAATAAATTTCCACATGATGGCCACATTACAGCCAATGTAAAAAGAAATAAAAATGTAAGATAGGCAACGAAGTTGGTATAAAATTTCGTTATTGGTGCTGACCATAAAACATAGATTTTTTCAAAAAGATCCAGGTTTTTTTCATCAGACTTCGGCACATCTGATGTAGTTTTTTGTGTTCCTGAATTATTGCCACGAAAACAACGCCTTATTCGTTGAAAAAAACCACTCTAAATACATTCATATATAAGTCATATCGAAATTATACGGACCAACTAAATATATAATAATTATTAACTAATTCATGGTATTATCATCAGAATATATATGTATTTATATTTAGTTATTGTGAAACACATACTGAAAAGGATGCTGAGATAGAAATGTGAAAGATACTTTTACAATACTCTTGCCCATCACAGCATATAATGGATTCAACCAAAGAACTATCATCCATTCCAAAAAGGAAGGAGAGTAATTGCGATTTGAATAACTCGAGAATGCAAACACCTAGCGAGCTGTAGTTTTTACCAATAGAAAGAGAACAGTGGAGTGCGTAAATCTATGGAAAAATTTTATTGATCAGTAATGAACTCATAGGATGTAAGCCCGCTGGAAATTTTGCACATAGCTTTTGGAACACTGATTTCGTTGAATTTCGAACTTCAGTTAAACGATTCGATAGAAAAAATTGTTCTCTTTCGATCTATACAAGGCCGAGCTCGATAGCTTGCTCCATTCAGCAGCTATAGGCATTTTCCTGAGACCCCCGAAATCGGTCAGGTGATGCGGAATGACCCTTAAAAGCCTTACATCATAGGTGTTCGACCACGCTGAGTCCAGTGGTGATGTTTGTTTTCTATTTCAAAGTGATCTGAGATCACTGTAACGAGCACAATTTTCGAAAATCTAGCTTTTGCTACTATTTGGCTTAAAGAGCAGATATATAGAAAATCTTGATACAATGATCTCAGATTACTTTGAAATAGAAAACAAACATCACCACTGGACTCAGCGTGATCGAACACCTATGATGTAAGGCTTTTAAGAGTCATTCCGTGTCACCTGACCGATTTCGGGGTCTCAGGAAAATACCTATAGCTGCTGAATGGAGCAAGCTATCGAGCTCGGCCTTGTATAGATCGAAAGAGAACAATTTTTTCTATTGAATCGTTTAACTGAAGTTCGAAATTCAACGAAACCAGTGTTCCAAAAGCTATGTCCAAAATTTACAGCGAGCTTTCATCCTATTAGTCTATTATTGATCAATAAAAATTTTCCATAGACTTATGTACCCCACTGCTCTCTTTCTATTGGTAAAAACTACAGCTCTCTAGGTGTTTGCATTCTCGAGTTATTCGAATCGAAATTACTCTCAGTCTTTTTTGAAGTGGATAGTAAATTCTTTTGTGAGATCATTATAGAAGAAAATTAAAAATAAACATGATCTATGAAAGATATATCCAAGAACTTAAATAAATTCAGTAAATCTTAAAAGAGCTTGATGATACATCGTCTATCATATGTATCGAATATATTTCGTTATTATACAATTATACATATGACATCTGTTGGGTTTAGTCATTTTTTAAGTAAGCTTTACTGATGTAATCTATACCAAACTACTATCTTAGACATTCAAGCTTAGCCATGGAAAGTGAAGACATTTTTCAATAATTTTATTTTATTTAATTCGAGTTTTTGATATTTACTCAGATTAAGTTAAATATTTCCTAAAGAACAATCGTATAAAAATTTCGGTAAGCTGCACAAATCTATCAATCTGATGGAATGAGAAACAAATTCTTGAGGCTACAATCTGTGAAAAGTATTGGATAGTTAGTCTATTGATCTAATATAACCTAGACACGTTAATGTGAAAAAATCGAAGTTCGTTCATCGATATGGATATATAGAATATAATCATAAGTTTATTAATAAAATACATACTCCTTCTCGAATGTTAACTTCACCAACATGTTCAGCTAATTGTTTACCTTCTAAATTCAATATTAATTTTTGATTTGAAATTTAAAAATATTTTATCAATATAACTAACTGTCAATATTTGGTACTGGTTCTGAACCTTTTTTTGCATCAGGTGGTAAATCACTTAATGTTTTCAGTTTCGAAGGTGCTTGACCTATTGGTGAAAAATTTATCCAAAACCACATTGGAAATATCAAAATAGCACTAGATATAATCTATTCAATAAAGAATAAATATTCATAACGTATTAATCAAATATTTTACTTACTTTAATAGAATCAGGACATCTAAATAATCCCCATGAAAGTTCACGCGGTGTAATTTCTCCATAAAATTGTCTTGTAACCCATTTTTGACAAGCAGCATGTGCCACAAAATCTTTATTGTCTGCATTATAAGCTAATTCAATAGTTGCCATATGACTCCAATCCTTGATTGAAAAAATATTTTATCTTTTATGAATCTTTTGTGGAAAATTTTTACCGGATGTTTTGCATCAAGCATTTCAAATGTTCTCGTACTATCTTCATTGAATGCTTTATCAAGGACACCTAAAGCACAATCGGAAAATTCTCTAAAATAAATACAAAAAAAAAAGAGAGAAATTTCATTTAAGACAAAAAATGAACAAAAAAATTTTTCTTCAAAATTTACTTTGCTTGTTTTTCGATTAATGTTCTTTGATAAACTTCTGGACAATATGGTACTAATTTTGTATACATCATATCACAAATTAATGCTAATGGAATTGGTTCAAATGAACGTTTCCAAAGAATTTTTGCTAACTGATGTCGATTCATTAATACAGCATAAATAACTAAATATCGAAGAGCCTATTTTAAACAAAATTCTTTGAAAACACTGAACAAAAAAAAAGAAACAAAGAAACTTTACTTTTCTTTCTGCTCGCATTCTTTGTCGTTGAGCATCATTTTCTGATTTATCACCAAAATAAATTCCAAATGCATTACAATCCATTTCATGTTCATTAAAAAAATGGTTTATACCCGTTAAATGCTTAACAACATTATTGAGACACTTTTCAAAAAATGCTTTTTTCAGTTCACCATCATCCTGTTTAACAAAACGTAAATATAAAAAAAAAAAAACCTCACTCTCTCATGCTTACTCCTCTCTGACCAAGAATTCCGTCAATTGATGTTGTTTTGAAAAATTCTTTATCTTTTGCATTATTGAATAAAGAAATTAATCTGTCTGATTTTAAATATCGATGTAAAACAAAATTTTGATTAAGAAATAAATCAACAAAAGCTTCAAGTTTTTTTCCAAGTATAGCTTTATCAAATAAATCTGGTTGAATAGAATATTGTATACTATCATCACGTTGAAAAATTTCTGATGAAGCTAAATCTGGTGTATTCCAATCAAGTGTTAATAAAAGATTTCGTTTTAATTGAGCAAGAACTTTATTGCCAGTTATTGGTTTTTGTGCTAAATTAAAAATAAAAATAAGAATAAAAACAAAAAAGAATAAGTATATGTGTTATACATTGTAAAAGTGCTAAAAGGATAAATTTATGAAAATCATTTAATGATTCTGTTGCTTTATTGATATTAATAAATGTTAAAAATTTTCTGTTTTTTTGCTCATTTTTTTGAACAATTGACGCAATTGACATAATAAAATTACGAATTTCATTTCGTTTAACATCGTTAGATCTTAATAAAGGATAATCCTCGAGTATACGTCGAGCTAAGTCAGCTTTGAACTGATTGTCATTATGTTCTTTTTCCATTCTAAACGAGGTTTAAAATAAAATTTTGTATTTTGAAATCAATCTTTTGTTTTTCTTTTTTTTATTTTACTTAGCACAAATTTCTTCATAAGCAAATGAAATAATATCAGCAGCTAATCCAGTTCCTTTAAGAACTATGATAGGAACTTCATTTTGAATTTTTCGATATGCACATTCAATTGTTCCTGGTTTACCACGAACTAATATACATACCATTGGAAAACCATCGTCACCCCATGGATTAGATTTAATCGATGTTACTGCTGCAGTATCTAAACAAAATAAATGAAATTTTTTTTTCTATATAAACTTTATTTTTACCAGTTGTTATTGGTTGTGATGATTCAACGGGAGATGTGCTTTTTTCTTGATATAAAAAATTTTCAAAACGATCACGAAATTTATTTGTAGCACTGTCAGCTGAATCAGTTAGTTTTTCTAACTGTTTTACATCATTATCAATGATAGCATTGTTTTTTGCTGAATCATTTATTGATTTGAAATCAATTGGTTGTTCACGAATTATAATAAAATGTGTATGATCAGCGTTTAATGACATTTGATCACGTTTACGCATTGCTACTTTTACATCCTATTGAAAATTAAAATAGAACGATAAAATAAAATTTTCTCAAACCTGTTTTGGTTCCTCTTGTGCTCCTTTGAAATCAATAAAATCTTTAATTTCATCATCGCAAACAATTCCAATTAAAATTAATTTTTTACGTTTTTTTGGATCACGACCCATCTGTATTGCCCATGCATCATCAGTTTGTCTGAATGACTATGTTTAAATAAAAAGAAAACATAAAAAAAAAATGTTTTAAATCTTTCAAAGAATTTTCATACAATTTCATCTCGAAAAGCAGATCCAATTAATTGTGACATACCAAGCTCAAGACCATTTGTTATAAACCATATTTCTGTGGCATTTACAGTCTAAATTAATCAATATTTTAAGTTGTATTTTGTTCGAAATATATAGAACTGTTTTCAAAAATAAAAAAAGAAACTTGTACAAAAACTTTATATTTTATGGAAGAATTCTAAGTTTCATTTATTTAGATATTGTTCGTTGTCATGTAGACAAAGAAATGATTTAATAAAAATGTGACTGGTTTTATTTTTCATCTTTAGAAATTAGTTAATATTCTCAAATTTAACATAACTATTATCTATTTATATAACATTAGTGAATTAATGCTGTTAGATTATTTTGCGTTTGTAATGTGTAAAACAAAGATTCTCGAAAAATCTCTCTAATTAATATCAATAAATGATAAGTAGTCATTTTTCAGATACACAACTTTTAGCTTGGAATCAAATATAAAATGAAAAAAATTTGAAAATTAAAAAAAATAACATCAAACAACTCGTATAGCTTTTTAACAAGAGAGCTTTAAAATGTTTATTTTACAATACAGATTAAAAAAAAAAGAATGCCAGCGTATTTTTGGTTTTCTTTTTTCTACAATAGTTTGAATAGCCAAAGATATTCTCTACTAAATACATACCATACCGAAATATCATAGATGCACTATGAGAGATTGTGTAAAAATTAGTCTCTAAGAATACTATCTTAAACAGCACAAAATCTTGAAAAATAAACGGCTATCGTATATTCCTATGACCTTACCTTAAAAAGTTATAAATATCACAAACTTGAAAAAAAAAGCACCTAATCGACTGAAGAATACTTCTAAACGTCTTTTTGTGATGTTTATAACTTTTTTAAGGTTAGCTCATAGAAAATGCAGCGATCCTTCATTTTCTAGAGACAAAAATCAAAAATATATGTTTGCTAAATTTTTGACCAATACTTTGATATAGTAAAAAATTGTCCATTGTCTATGAAAGAATATTGTTTTTATTTTCTTGTTATTCTTTTCAAAAGTAATTTTAGATTTACTCTTGGCAATCTATGGCTTGAGAGATAAAACAATGCAAATAGTTTAATATACTTATATGAATAATCCACTTACATTTCTTATGCCAGTTTTTAATGCTTCAACCATTGTAATATTTTTAGATAGTCTATAACGGGAAGTTGCACTTAGAATAGATATAACTAAATTTGGTGCTTGTAATTTCCATTCATTGGCCATGAATTGACTTAGAATAGTTAAATCAATATTACCATCAATATAAAGAAATGATCGACCCTAGAAAAATCAAATCATTTATCAATAAAATAAATAACTAAAATATATTTTTGAAAACAACTTCAAAAAGAAAATGTTCACTTCATATATATATTCAATCTACAAAATCAAAATTTACTTACCTCACCAGAATAATCACCACGAGAATCTTCAAATTTAAATTTTCCCCACATACCACCATATTGTTGTTGAATAATATTATAAAACTCATTTGGATTTACTGTTGATAGTGGATAAAGAGGTGTTTCAGGGGATGATAACTCTTTCTGAATATTATCATTGGCATTATTCATGATATCTTGCGTCGTTGATGCAAGCGTCTAGAAGAGACACTATATTTATTGAAATACGATCAAATATCATAGAACTAAATAGAATAGCTACACCAAATGGTCGGCTATTTTAGTGAATATCGTTCGAGTTTGCCGATCGATGTATTTATATAAATAAATAATGAAAAGAACAACTAATGCCTTTTTTTTTCGTTCTTTTTTTTATCGTAGCAGATTTGCATCAATGATTTTCGGTATTCATATGTATATATTACACTGACAAATCATTCTCATTTCTCTTTATGTCTTATTGTTTCTGTTTTTTCTTTGCTTTAATAGTCAAATATTTTTCTATCCGCATATCTAATGAAATAATATCAATATAGAGTAATATAGAAAAGGATACAAACGTGATGTATAACGACAATAATAGATAATTAGATTTTTTAGCTCTTTGAGGATGGTTGATCCCTTAAGGGACCATGGTGATTCTCTGGTATTTAAAAACACGCAGATTCCTATATGAGATTAGCTTTTGTTAAAGCATTTATCAGAGAGTTTTTTAGTATAATTTGGATTGTAATTAGGTTATTTTATTCAGATATCTAGTAATGGATAATAAATACAACAAAACTGACTTTCAGAGAAAAAAACCCTATAATCTAGAATCCTTGTCAGCAACGTTGCTCTCTATATAGAGACATGTTAGATGATGTTCTACATGCGTATTCTTTTTTCTTCTTGCCTTTTGTCTTCTACTGTGGTGGTATGACGTCATAGATATGCAGAATTGCATTTATCTTTTCTTTCTTTCTGTTGACATGCACGAACATGCAGACATTATGTTACTTGTATTATAAGATACAGTTTTTTTTTCTGTTTTGCTTCTTTTCCGTGGTCGTTTGTCATCCTCTCTCACAATTTTTCGTAAGTATTTCTTTCACCTATAGTTTTTGTATATATATATATATATATATGATGTGGTTACGACATTCACTTAGAGTATATAGGAACAATCATCATCTGATTTACAATTAATAAAATCTATCGATTATTTCTCCGAAATCATAGAAAATAAGACAAGTTAGTTTGATGTAGAATCGTTAAAGCGCCAGAATTCTTTAGAATGGCTACCCGACGTCAAATATTAAGTGATTGTGAAATTCAAGGAATTTTGACTGATTCTGCTTCTGAAAGAGAGGCTGAAATTGAAGGTGATGATGAAGAAGAAGATAATTATGAGGATATGGAAGTAGATGCACCTGAAGAAACTTCTATCAATTTTTCTGCGAGTAATCGTCGAACAATACGAAATCAAAATGTACCTTCTTCAGTATGATCTACTGGCAATTTCAAGCCTCATTTGTTTCATTTTGATTCAAGCGAATCTGGTTTGACATAGTATTTGATGAATCATCAACTTCCGATTCCACTAGATTTTTTTCAATTCTATTTTGATCAAACTCTGATTGATATAATTGTAACAGAAACAAATTGATATTGTCTACAAAATTCTAAAAATACTTTACCACATGCTGCCTGTTGGATGGATACAAATATTGGTGATATATATGTATTTTTGGCTATAACTCTTCTAATGACTCATGTAAAAGAACATAAAATAAAAGATTATTGGTCAACTGATGAATTAGTATTGACTCCTGTTTTCAGCCACATTTTTTCAAGAGACAGATATTTAGCATTGCTCAGATACATACATTTCAATAACAACGATAACTACACAGCTGAAGGTAGATTGTTCAAAGTGAAGCCTATCATTAATAATTCGAAGATGAAATCTCACCTTTGTCTCAATTCTTATCAGAACTTGGCAATCGATGAGAGTCTTATGTTATGGAAGGATAAACTTAATTTCAAGCAATATATTCCTTCAAAACGGCATAGATTCGGTGTCAAGCTTTATATTCTATGTGATTCTAACACTGTTATATATTAGACTTCATTCTTTACATTGGATCCATCACAACTATTCATCATGACAAGAGGCTAGGTGTACCTGGATCTCTTGTTATGAAATTAATGGAAAATTATTTAGAAAAAGATCACAATTTATATGTCGATAACTGGTATACATTCTTCTGTTCTAGTTGAAATGTTACATTCTATGAAAACTGGTGCTTGTGGCACTGTAAGATCTGATCGAATAGATTTAACTGATCCAAAAGATATAATAGAAATAGAACTTTTGGAATTTCGACAATGCTCTCAGAGTCTAGATGGTATCGGAATTTTTTGAGAGTCCGATAACACAAATCTCATGTAGTATTCTTTTATCCAAGATTCAACCAATAAAATACTGTATGAAATATTTTATGATCGCATTTCTGAAAAATATAGGCAGTTTATAAAATTCAGAAGTTTTGCTGAAATTTCTATTATTGAATTTTATAGGAAATCATTTGAAATCAGCCAAACTAAAGCAATACGAAAAAGTGTTTAGATACACAGACAAACTCCTAGTATTGAAACGGAAAGATCGCCGTGATGTTCACATGCTTTCAACTATTCACGAACCAAGCATGATACCTACAGGCAAACTTGACCACATCACTAACGAACCGATAATGAAACCGATTTGCATCTAAGAATACAATAAAAATATGGGAACAACAGACAAATCGGACATATAGATTAGCTTCTTGGAGTGCGTATGGAAAACTATAAAATGGTATAAAAAGTTTTTCTTTCATCTGCTCGATGTGATTTTGTACAATGCCTTCATTTTATACAGGTTGGGGATCGGAAAAACAATGCACTTGTTGAATTTTCGATTGGAAGTGATTCGATCTATTACAGAATCTATTGGAAGTCAAAAGAATGAAAAAAAAAGGAAGACCACCTTTAGAAAATCCAATGAGACTCACTGCTCGACATTTTCCCTCACTCATTCAAGATTAGTCAACTGAACATACATCTGAAAGAAGAAGGAGAGGAAAATGCCATATCTGCTATAATACAACAACAGCTTCAAAGAAAGAAACTAAAACAACTTATGAGTGTGTTGAATGTAATGTTGGACTATGTGTTGTACCTTGTTTTGAGCTATATCATACTTTAAAAAATTTCTGAACACACGTTTTTATAAAGTTCTTTTAGAAAATAGAAATGTTGATTGATTTATGATGAAATATACAGAAAAAAAACCATCCTCAAAGGATTAAATTGGCACAAATAGTCGATAAAATAAGTCTATATAGCATGTTATTTTCTCTTATTCCATCGTTTTGCTTGTAGTGAGTCATTTTATTGAATTATTATTATTTTTTTGTGGTCTTCTGTATCTTTGTGTACCGGAAGAACGGAATTTTGGCTCATGTTTCAATGCCCTCATCAGTAATCTAGTTTATCTTAATTATTTACTAGATATCGTAGTACTGAGCAAGACATTATAATGCTCAACAAGATGGCATCAGGGTGTCGGTGTAGTGGAAGTATGAGCGTAGTGTATCGACGTGAGTGGGGGTTTCAGATGCAGGTTGTAGATGTTGTTTTTCGTGAGGATTTTCAATTTTTCCACATGCACACCCTTACATCATTTTGCCGAGCATTATGTCGTCTTGCTCAGCACTATGATATCTGGTTACTAATTAAAATAAACTACTTAGGTCAGTCCAATAGTAGTGAGAGTGACGTTTTAATGTCTTACAGTAAGCTGAAGGAGAGTTTCTTTTCGTATGAAACGATATAATTGAAAAAATTGCATTCTGAAGTTTATTACAAAATCACTGATTAATTGTCAAAACTGAACTACTTTCGATGATATAGTTTCTCTCATCCGATGCAAGATCTAACTAAATAGAAAAGTGAGATTTAGTCTCGTGAAGCATTGCTGTCAATACTTTCTAAAAGTGGTTATTGATGAAATTATAGGGATTGTCCTAAATATCATAAATTGAATATAAAGAAGTCGAAAGTTTGCTCTAGTTTGATGCATCGAGCTGAAATTTTTATCAGAAACTTTTCCCACTGGGGTTACTTATTACTGAAAATTTCATACTTGTTTCATTGTGAATGTATATTTTAACATTAAACGACAACAAATAATTGTAGGGTGTTTTGATGTGGGTGGATGTTGGTGAATAAGATAAGTATCTTCTCCTACACTCACTTTTTTATCCGTTATGTATGAACCAAATAACAATCATCAGATGGATAATGAGATTCAAGTGTTGGCATCTTGAGTAATGTTAATTGATCAATAAATTACTCATAAAACAAATGCACGTCAGCTACATGATCGTGAACATTCATGCGAAGAAAAGCAGAGCTACTAGTCGAAAACGACGGTGAAAATACAAAATAAGCAACAATGAGGAAACAAGCTAGACTTTTTCATTATACATCTCACTCTTCTTTTAGTGAAAGATTGTTGTTTCATAATTTTTTTTCAAAAAAAGGTATTAATCTGTTTTCTTTTCTGAGTCCTTTTTTTACTCATTTTCAATTTCCGAGAGGCATGATTCTTATCACTGTGTTGAAGTCGGTTCTGTGTAACAGTATAGTAGTTTTGGCATTCATAAACATTTTTTTTTTAATTGAAACATTCTTTATTATGCAGTTGGCTTCTTCTAACAAAAGTCTCATCTTCCCGAAAAAAGAATGTCCGTTGGGAACCCATGGTGTTTATGATTGTAAGCTACAATATACGTCGAGTTTCATATGAATCATGATATCTCATATAGATAATGCATTAGAAAAAAAAAATACTTTTTTATTTTTTATATTTATGTTTACATCGATTATGATATGAAAGATAAGTAATATATTCGAAAGAATACAAATACTTTATTTTTTAATATTCAGATTCACATCAATTATGACATCAAGAGAAAGTAAAAACGGATGGGGTGTGAGTATGAGGTCAAATACAAGAGAATAACACCCACACCCTTCCCAGTTTTTAAGCATTTCTTTGGTGAAATTCAAGTGTAATTCATGATGAATAGATTTCATTAGTAGTATATTATAATGTAGTGAAGAAAGGAAGTATTTCATCATACTACCTTACAAACATAATTGAAATGACAATCATGCCATTATCAACATGGACAAAAACAAAGCATTACGCTAATATTCTTGTTCATGATGGACATCTTTTTTCGTGCAAATCACTGCTATAGAAAGATTTGTCTTTTCTTCTCAAGATTATAAAAAAATATATAGTATATGATGCATTAGATAGAGAACTTTATTGATCATTCTAAATGACTATTTGGATCTCTGGTAGGTAATCGGCATCACCGAAAAAAAAATCAACATTTATCTGATTCTTATTATGTTGAATAGTAGTCTATTTGAATCATAAAACATTTAATTATGTGTCATCAATATTGAGAGTTCCATCTTGTTTCCAAGGTATTACATATTCAAGTACTTGCTGACGTAAAAGTAAATTCGAACTTTGTCTCATTTGACGAAGAAGAACTTGACATTGTTGTTTATCAATACTTGTTTTATTAAATAGTTGATTTTTCAGTAGATCAAAAACAAACAATGGTTGATTCCTTTCATTGATAAACCATAGAGCGAGATGAAATTTTTCATCTATACTCAATTGTTGTACGAAAGGACAAGAGCCATCATTATCACCAAGATACGATGCTAATTTAAGAAGTGTATGTTCAAAATAGACAGAAGATAAATATTGTTGAAAAATAATTAGTATTTCTTCGAGATCTTCTTTGTTTTGAGCCATTTTCATTAGGAATTTTCCAATTAAAGGAGCTCTTGTTACTTGACATTGAAGAATTGATAAAGCCAAAGAATGAAAACATTGTCGTTCTTGTTGATCAATCTCACCAATTGAAGAAATGAAAATTTCTAAAAGTTCATTAATGCGACAATAAATTCGTAAATCACTTTGATCATGAAGATTATTTTCGTTTGAATAATCTAACTTCTTTTCGTAATCTATGATTGATTGAATAAAATTTATAATATCATTAGCTGATATTCTAAAAGAAAAAGCGTTTAACCAAATTCCTGCATGATTCTTATCTGAAACATGATCTAGTTACTGTTGTTACAGTATTCGCAGATTGCTTTATTCTTAGAAAAATCCAGACAGTAGGCTTCGACTTCTAAGCCTCTACCATTTTTTGAACTTTTCAATGGAAATCTGCTCGAAATTTACGGATTTTGGCATCGAAATCACTGACATGAGACATCCTGTGGGAGAAAGAATAGGTCTGAATTTTTATTTGTACATTGCAACACTCTTTCTAGATCATGTTTCACAAAGCACAAGGTTTTTAACCCAACAAAGTCTTTTACCTTTTTACTTTATAAATTGCTAATATTTTTTCGAAAGCTTTTTTCCATAAAATATTTGCATTTTTATCAAAATGAATACATAGTTGTCGAGCTTTTTCTATGACTATGTTCATATTACAATATTGGCTGTCAAGTAAAGGCCAAGCCCATATACGTGCTGTCAATGATGTTGGATGATCTAAAATTTTTATTTGAACTCGTTGAACAAAAATCTGAACAAGATTAGTAGATGAATCTTTTAGTCCGATTGATGATCGACAAATTCCTTTATCATTTGCACCAAATAGAGCTAATACTACAGGATCATAGTCATCATGTGCAGCTTGTTCAAGAATTAACCAAACTACTGATTTTTCATCCTTTATATTCGACTCATTAATAAAATCGAGTAGAACTTTGACAAGACAAGTACGAATATCTGGATGAGGTCGACTATCCCATAAAGGTTTTAAAACTGATGTTATCAACATTGAATTATAACGATATTCAACCAATAAACGTAGCATTGCTTTGTTCGTTGTAATACCTAATTAATGAAGAAAGAAAAATAGCTGAAAACTATTATTTATTATTAGATTCAAATTTATTTACCCAATTTTGAAAAATGTTCACTATGAATGAATTCAATAAAATGCTGTAAAAAATATTGATCAGTTACTTTTTGTGAAATATTTAATAAAGCATTCCGAATAATTGTAGTATTCGATGCATTCAATTTCTCTTTAAGCCGATGGAATTCTTTATGTAAATCTTGTGAAGATAGATCAAAAATAGCTGGTAAAGATAAAATATAATTATTAATTGCTTGAATATTTGCACCACGACCAGCATTATTACATGAAGAAGCATTAGTTACTACTGACGAGAAAAGATTCTCATTTTTCTCAATCCATTCAATTGTATAATGATATGTATGAGATAAACGATTAAGAACATGTAATGATTTCAATTTTTCAAGATTAGTTACATCTGTATCCTAGCAAAAATAAATAAATCTTTTCTTGTTTTTTGATTACCTCGGACAAAATTAAATTAATCACCTGAAGATAATCATTCAATATGATTTTTGTTATACGTTCTTGTTGTTGTCCTGTCAATTGATAATAATACTTAATTGATATATTTATATTGAATCCAGGTAGTTTTTTATTTTGTATATTTGAATTTAAATTGGTTTGTTTGTTCGAAAGTTTATTGACATCAACACATTTTTCATCTTCTAGAAGTTTATCAATGAACTGTCGATATTGTTGAGAATATAAAATAATACGTTGAACATCAATATGAAAGAAAAATATTTGATCAATATCATTTAATAATTGATGAATACGTTCTAATCGAGTTGATTTTGGTTTGAGTAACAATGAAATAAGAAAAGAATGTTCATTAATATCAAATGCAGATTGTAATTGTGTTGAATAACGTAAATGTTCAAAAAAGAATGAATAAAGAAAAGAATCAATTTGAGTCAGACGCCAAACATTGTCGAAATGTTTCAATAATAAATTATTTATTTCAATTATTAAACATTTTGAAATTAATTTCGGAAATATATGTGATATTAAAATATTTGCAAAAAGATTACGTGCTATTGGAAATGATCGATATAATAATACATTATCATCAGGAAAATTAGCATTCACAGAATAATATCTAAAAAATTGAATATACATAATATTATTTTTGCAAAATTTATCAATCAATAATAATGTGTAGGCTACACTAGACACAATGAACGAAAGAACTATTATAACAGTTCATTTGTTTAAAGTAATCTATTCAAAATAGCATGGAATTCTTTATTCGTTCCGAGAAATGTTCTGCTTTAAAATTAAATTGTTCGAACAATTCAGTTTCAGAATAGAACTGAACTTGTTGACCTCGAATAAATAGGGAAACCACCTAAAGTGATTCATCGCTTTTGATTTGATGTTTTGTCTATAACTAGGATCAGATGAGAATAGAACACTTTCAAAAGAATACGAACCCATGGACCTTCCTTGTAGAGTTATAGCTGTTTTACTGAGTTTCGCTTCATGCAAGGTATGTACCAAAAACAATTCGATGACGAAGTTTCGACCTAACATTCTACGCATGTATAGCTCTCAAGGTCTTTAGAATATCATAAAAGTTTCAGTGCAAACGGATGCTCCCTTCCAGAGATAATGAAAATACAAGAAAACTCGGTTTTTCTGACCATTCTGCGAAATAAAAGTATTTTTTGTAGATTCATTACCTCTGGAAAGTAACATCCTTTTCTGCTGAAACCTTTAGGATGTTCTAAAGATCTTGAGAGCTATACATGGGTAGAATGTCAGATCGCAATTTTGTCATCAAATTGTTTTTTTGGTACATACCTTGCATGAAGCGAAACTCAGTAAAATAGCTATAACTCTGCAAGGAAGGTCCATGGGCCCGTATTCTTTTGAAAGTGTTCTAGTCTCATCTGATCCTAGTTATAGACAAAACATCAGATCAAAAGCGGTGAATCACTTCGGGCGGTTCCCTCGTAAGTAATTTGTTTTGTATTCTAATTCTTTTTTTTTTGCGTTACCGTTTAATAATCTTGCTTGCAAATTCTTGTACTTTTTCTTGTTGTTGTTTATTTTGGTAATGTTCTGCTAGAATCAACAATGAAAATCCATATGCAAGTATTGTTTCTACTGTAGTTAATGTTTTTTGTAAATGATTAAAAGCAATATCCATAATTTCTTCGATTATGTTGAAATTATCTGGTAAATATTCTAAATGAAATTGTTCATTATATTGAGATAAATTTCGTAGAAAATATTCAATAACACTCAATTGTTCATTTATAAAACGTTTTTTCATCCATTGAAGAGCATTATTTACACTTTTTTGATCTGTTGAAATAGCACATTGAAGAAAAAATGAATACATTCGTTTTCTTGAATTAGCATCTGAACCAGATTGTTGAAAAAGTGATAAAAATTGATTGAAAATTTCTGAATTCATTAATTCATAACGAAGAAAAGATGCACGTTGTTCAGGACTCATTATATCAGATTGATCATATCGTTCAACTAAATGTCGAACTAATGGTATACGTAATTCAGTATAATCACTTAATACATGTAAAGAAATTTCTATATTAGTGCTTAATAATTTATTTAGAAATTCTTCTTTACCAATACGTTTTTCAACAACAATATCAAAAAACCATTTGCGTTGTTGACGAAGTATTGACACTTTTTTTGATCTTACATCATTAATTAACATATAGGAAACGAGATTGTGTATATCATTTAGAGACCATTTACATGTATCATATAATATAAAAAAGAGACGAATATAATTACCTATTGAAAATGAACGAGGAAAATTAAGAACAGAAAGTTCAATGCCTGAATAATCCCATGGTGATTCGTATTTAATTATACCTAAAAAGATGAAAAAGTGTAAATCTAAAAATTTATGTTAATTTTATTAAATAAACCTGGTTGATGAGAAGCAACTAATGCTATCAATTGAATCATTTCATCTGGAGCTTTATCAAACATTCGTTTTTCTTCAGATATAATAAATCCTGGTAAAAATCTTTTATGTTTATCTAATTGATTAACATATTCAATTGCTAATTGACACATTGCTTTAGATTCTTTTCTTGCTAAAAATTCTAATAATTTTTTATGTTGACGAAAATAATTTCGTAATTCATCATAATTCGTATATTTATCTATTAAATCACCTTTAATTAAATAAATAATAATAAGAGGTTGATAACGAATTAATTTCGAATGAAATGATGATGAAAAATGAATTTGACTATAACGTGTTAATGACCATTGAGAAAGAAGTTTCATTATTTGATTTGATGAACAAAATGGTAATATATGAGCATCAATATTAAATTCATTATGATGAAAGAATTTAGTTAAATGACAAACAAGATCATAAAAGAATGATGAAGATATTTTTAAATAATGAATATGATGAAGACATTTAAGAATTTGATGTTTTATACTAAAAATATATTTCTATATTTCATTTCTTTTTTTTGAATTATCTAATAATAGAGACATACAGTCGAGGTATATTTAAATCCATCATTGTTTCAACTACAAATTGATGAATTTGTTTTTCATCTTGTTGAAATCGAAGCCATGCTTTAGCAGCATCAGCACGTTGACAAACTAGTAATGAATCATTTTTGAAGATTTCGTAAAGATTCGTTTGATTTTTTGTTGATTTCGATAGAAATATCAACATTTGTAAATCATCATAAGATGTAATAGATGATCTTTTTAAAAATGTTTCTATTTCTCTTTTGTCTACTAAAGATAATATATAGTTCCGACGATCAATTGATGATCCTTCACGTTTCAATAATTTGTATTTTTCTATTAATGACATTTTTTAATTCAACAATTATCTACAATGAAAACATTTTGTATAGTACAAAAAAAAACAATAGAAAAATATTCGATTGACATTCAATGAATTTATGAAATAATTAAATTTGAAAATAGATAAAATAACTCAGGACAATATTTTAGTTTTTGCAGTCGATCATGTTTTAAAGAGAAAGAATATAAAAAAAAAAAGAAATGTCTATGTCAAATATCAAGAATAATAAATTCATATGATGCTTATCATTCAAGGTTGATCAACAGAATGTTATTGACACTAGCTAAGTACATCATAAAAAGTAACCTTATAAGTCAAAATATTCTACCAATGTTTTTTTTTTCGTTCAAAACAATAAATCGATTCAAGCTTAATTTAATTTAGTCGTTACAATAATTATTTTTAATTGAAGCAAAAAGAAACGAAACCATCAATATTGATAACATTTGAATGACAGATTCAACAAACTAAAAAAAAATGTCACAAGATATAGTCATCATTATTTTTGTCCACTGATATACTCAATTAAACAACATACCTTTTTAACACATAATAAATTTTCGTTTCGCTTTTTGTTGCCTATACAAAAATTTACAAAATCGATTCAGATTTGATGAAGGTGGTAATGAAATTGAGATTCAAGAAGATTATCAAATTCCTAATTGATTGTAATCGCAATTTAATTACTGGGATGCATTTCTCAAAAATATGTTTTCTTTTGAACATAATTTTTTTGTACGACGATTTTTCATTCAACTTTCTACCAATACACTAAATAATTGTTGGTGAATTTAGAGATTTTTTTTAAAAATTATAATCAAAATATGTAATAATTTTCTCTGCATGAAATGAGCACGATCGAAATCGGTTAAGTAGTATTTTCAGTTAACAAGATAGTGATTCTCTTTAAATGAAAATATTTTCGAAATAATAAAATTTTATAGTACATATATCAACTACGAAAACTGCTATCAGTCTATGGTTTTTCATTCAAAAAAATGTTCAGTCCAACTCATTAAGATCATTTGTATCTATATATGACAGATCGATAACATATTTTATAAGTTATTATTAGTAATTAACTTGATAAATGTTTTTATCTTTAATTTACGTGATCATGATCTATAGCAAAATAAAACAACTATATCAAAATTTTATTTATATCTTGTATCATAAATTCAATATCCAACTTGTCATTATTATATACATAATTGTTTAATCAAATAAATAAACAAGAAGATTGAAACAATATTCAATTAAAATTCATTTTCTTTATGCTGAAAAAGAATGGATTTTACATGTATTAGGTTGTCAACAAAGTTCTTGCGTCTTTTTTTTTT